>QNQO01002982.1:0-80783 GCA_003290165.1 Berberis thunbergii | reverse complement strand
GAGGGACTTACGCTCCACGAACGCACCTCCATTAAGAAGGAGATTGTTACAGAAACATCTTCATTAGTTGCGTTGATATACACCTAATTATTACAAAATATATATCTTAATTATATATGTTAGTGCTTTAATTAATATATTTTATTCTAATTATTTTATTTTCATGTTTTTGTAGGAATTTGCGCGTGAACGATAAAATCGCATTAAAGCGACAATTTTGAGGAAATGATTAATTTGTTGATTCTAGCAGTGGTACAAAATAGTGGTTCACATATCTAAACCTAACCCAAATAAGCCTAGGTCCACTTAATTTTAATCAAGCCAAGCCCAGAAAGCTAGAAACCTATGCCCAGCCTAAACAAGGAAACAGGGGAACCCTATTTAGGTTTCTCTCTTCCCTTCTCTTTGGGGTCTGTTCTTCCACGTTTTCTGCTCCTTCTCTCTTTTCCAGCCGCCATCCACCACCTCCACCGGGGCAGAGACAGAGAGCCTTGTGTCTCTCGCTACTAACCGACCACCATCACCACCGTCCTCAGCTACCGTCCAACATCCTCCATCACGAACAAAGCTCGCACATCACCACCGCAAGCAGCAGAAATAGGGAGACCTCCCTGTTTCGCCGCCCTATCTCCATCCTCCATTTTTCGCCTTCGGTCTCTCTCCCTGTTCCATCTCAATCCACCACCACCGCCGCGACAGAGTCGCCACCACCCGGCGACAGAGTCCTCCCTATTTCGCCCCCTCGTTCTCTTTCTCATTCAAGTTTGTATCTCTCTCACTCTTTCCATCTCTCTCTCTGTTCTTGCAAGTGCCGGAGACGATCGGAGGACGAGAAACGCTCGCGAGGAGCGAAGCAGTGGCTGCGGAGCAAGAGGTGTCGCGCTGGAGACGAAGGCAGAGCCGCGCGACTGTTAGGCAGGAGGAAACTGATTTTTGAATCAGTTTGCTATTCGCACCTCAACCCATTGCTGTGTACTACCACAGTGTAGCTGTTGAGATTTCTCGGGATTCGTGTGCATACAGGAAGAGATAACTTCCTCCTCCAATGATGTTGTGACCACCACCACCATGAGTCACTAAACCCACGCAAGGTGAAAATGTGAACTCCTAGATGTAACACACTAAATTAGTAATTGATTCGCTTTAAGTTTTCACGACGAATAATGATGTTTAATGATTCTCACTTTTATTTAATATAGAAATTTATGTTGTTTCAGTGACAAGGATTTCATAGATTTCTTCGTAGATTGTTATTATTCCGGTGGTTATCTTTTCTTCTTCATATAAGCTTAGTCACGCTTTTCTTATGTGTGGAATGTTTAAGAATCAATTGATTCCGATAGGTTAGTTATACGTGATCGTCATTTATTACGATATTCTCTCCGGATATATCGTAAGTTTAGGATATCACATATGGCAGACCTTTGTGTTTTTTTAGAAGAAGTGAAATCTGAAATTCATTTACATTAGGGTATATTAATGCATAAAAGATTATTTTTCCGATTACGTCGTTTGGGATGTGAAACATGTAGTTGAGTCATCATAGCGAATCAATACTAGTTGGCGCGTGAAGTCTAGGAGGGATTCTTGGAACCTTGTGATTTTTTCAAACTTAATTTTCATTAAATTAAATTCAATTTCGTATTTTAAATTTGTTAGAATTTTTTAACTTTAGTTTCGCATAGTTTGTCTTCCTTAACCTTGTTTTGTAGATCGTTTTTCCTCGTGGGATCGACACCCCATTCTTTACTGCAATTGACCGCGTGTACTATTTGGGCGTAATCAAATTTTGGCGTCATTGCCGGGGAACAAGCGTCATTCTACAAGGAAGGTTTCGGGTATTATCTTTCTTGCTCATTTTTCATTTTATTTTATTTTTAGGTTTTTAGGTCCAGTTTAATTTTTATTTTATTCCAAAAAATTAATTAAAAATTAAAAAAAATTGGGGAATGAGTTGGAATAGAGACCACTTAGGGAGACTAATCAGAGTCCCAAATTTAGAACACCCACAAATTCACATTGAGACCGAATTAAGTCCTACTTCTAACACCATGAGTAATCACGAAGATGACCATGTTCGGTCGCTAAAGGACTATCTCCTCCCCACGCGCACTGCTACTCCATCATGTTTGCACCAAGTACACCAAAGCTAGATTTTAAGTCGGGTATGATACAATTATTACCAACTTTTCATGGCCTAGAGAGTGAGAATCCTTATGTTCACATTAAGGAATTCGAGGAAGTTGTGGCCACCTTTCACAACAAAGTTTAGGCTGTAGACTCGGTTAGACTAAGGTTTTTTCCTTTTTCCCTTAAGGAAAAAGCGAAGAGTTGGCTATACTCTTTGCGACCAAGGTCTATAGGTTCGTGGGAGGAGATGACCCAAGCATTTTTTAATAAATACTTTCCTCACCACAAAACCAATGGTCTAAAGAGACAGATTTCTACCTTCACCCAAAAGAATAGCGAGATATTATATCAAGTATGGGAGAGGTTCAAGGATCTCTTGAATACATGCCCACACCATGGGTATGAGAGTTGGCGCGTAGTCAGTTATTTTTATGAGGGACTCACCAGTAGAGAGCGTCAGTTCGTTGAGATGATGTGTAATGGAGAGTTTTTGCAAAAGGACCCTGACGAGGCTATTGAGTACCTGAATGACTTGGCTGAAAAGGCTCATACTTGGACTGGTCCAAGTGCTACTGAGATCACAGATAGAACACGCCCAGCTGGAGTTTACCAACTTAGGGAAGAGGATAACTTTAGAGCCCAACTTGATAGAGTAACTTGGGAGTTAGAAGCACTTAAGACTAAGGATGGTAAGCCCACACATACTGTTGCCAGAGTTGAGCTACAGGATTGCCCAACCTTGATTGAGATGAGAGGGGTTTATGAGGAACAATGTAACGCCTTAGGTTAGTTATACGTGATCGTCATTTATTAAGATATTGTATCAGGATATATCGTAAAGTTTAGGATATCACATATGACAGACCTTTGTGTTTTTTTAGAAGAAGTGAAATATGAAATTCATTTACATTAAGGTATATTAATGCATAAAAGATTATTTTTCCGATTACGTTGTTTGTGATGTGAAACACGTAGTTGAGTCATCATAGCGAATCAATACTAGTTGGTGCGTAAAGTCTAGGAGGGATTCTTGGAACCTTGTGATTTTTTCAAACTTAATTTTCATTAAATTAAATTAAATTTTGTATTTTAAATTTGTTAGAATTTCTTAATTTTAGTTTCGCATAGTTTGTTTTCCTTAACCTTTTTTTGTAGATCATTTTTCCTCATGAGATCGACACCTCATTCTTTACTGCAATTGACCGCGTGTACTGTTTGGGTGTAATCATGCGCAGCCTCACATGCTTAAGTCACGCAGAGAGTTAACTACGACCATTATGAAGGTAAAGTGAACTTTCAACAAAGGCATGCAATCGTAACTGAGTTTTGTCCATATTTACTTCCTTCTTCCAACAAAGTTACTGACTTAAGCATCAGAGTGCCTTCGAATACCGAAAAGGTGATCCTTGGCTGTCTAAAAATGGTTTTGCAGGTCAAACTCACAGGAGGACGATTTTTGGATGCATCAGTTTGGCATCGTCCTTGGGGAGAACAAGTTTCCTTTTTTTCTAAAAATAAGAGTCAATGACAAAGCTCACACAACCTGACAGAAGATCAATGAAGTATTCCACAAATCTTCAGTCTGATAATGACATATACGACATGCTGCCCAATACTGATCCAAAGAAACCATTGAGACATTTATACCTACTGGTAGAGAACTCCAGCAGGTAACAGTTCAGACATCTCTGACGTCATGGGGAATCCCCTCGGTTCCCCGAGTGGAGACGCTTATGGCTCAAATGAGCAGCGTGATCGAAATGATAGATAGGATCATCCAAAACTTACAAAGTAGTAGCTTTCAAGAATAAATCGTCCGGCTTAAGAAACATTAGGCTAACAACAGCTCCAAATGCAATCAGGGAACGCCCAAATATGAAAGAACATTTTTGGCTTTGACAGCAAGTCGAAGAGAGATTCTCGAGGTGATGGCGAGAAGATAAGATGTCAAATGGCCGCCAAAGATGAGAGGAAATCCGAAAAGCGAAACAAGGGCAGACATTGTCTCTTCCACAATGACTACGACCACGATACTGAAGATTATCGTAGCCTAAGAGACGAGATCAAACGCCATATCAGACAGGGATTACTCAAAGAGTTCGCCAAACTCAAGAATGAAGCAATCGTTTCAAATGAGCAAGCGAAGGAAACAATCTACGTCTTGCATGGCACAGGCAGAGAAAATGAGCAATCCAATCGATCCAGAAAGCGTATAGTCAAGGACTTATGCACAAAGATCAGATTCCAAGAACCATCCACACAGCGCGCAAAGACAATGCAAAGGAATCTAACCTTCTCAAACGAGGATGCTGATGGAGTCAGTTTTCCACACAACGATGCTTTAGTGATTTCGGTCATGATAGAAAAATGGGAAATCAAAAGAGTATTGATCGATACCGACAGCTCAGTCAACCTATTATACCTAACAGCTTTCAGAAGAATGCAGTTTACTACTGAGATGCTCTCACAAAGCGATCAGTCTATGGTAGGATTCAGTGAGGAACAATGTAACCCACTATGAATGATATGATTACCAGTCGAAGCTGGAGAACCAGGGAAATTGTGAGTGCTAATGACAGATTTTCTTGTCTTGGATGCTCTCGCCGCATACAACATGCTACTTGAGAGACCATGGATACACAAAATGGGTGCAGTATCCTCCACGATGCACCAATGCGTGAAGTACCACACCGATAACGACGTTGCAAGAATAAAAAGGGACCAACCAGCGGTCCAGAAGTGTCATTTTTTGGCTATAAAGAATCCTCACAAATAGCAATTAGTACAACGACTGGAAGAGTCTTCGCAACGATCCGAAGAAACAAATTCAAATTCTCCAAACAACAACATGGCTCCAACCAGTGCGCGAGATTGACCCAACACCAGGCAATCGAAAGAAGAAACAGTCAAGGTCTATTTAGATAATGAAACTAAAATGGCAATCTGAATCGGCACAAATATCCAACCTGAACTCACCATGAAGCTGATCCCATTGCTAAAATATAACCAAGATGTTTTTGCGTGGACAATGAAAGATATGGTCGGAATAGATCCATCCATCATTTTCCACAAATTACAAGTGAATCCAAACAAGAACCTGGTTAGACAAAAAATTTGGTGGCCTGGAGTGCAATTAGGCGATAAACGAAGAAGTACACCGACTGCTCAGCGCAGGAATGATAAGGGAAGCTCGCTATCCGGATTGGTTGGAAAACACAGTGCTAATAAAGAAGAAGAAAGGGGAATGGAAGGTGTGTGTGGATTACACCGACTTAAATAAAGCATGTCGCAAAGACAACTTCCCACTCCCGCGAATAGACCAAATAGTGGACATAATTGTCGGGCACGAGATGTTGAGCTTCATGGATGCGTATTCCGGGTATAACCAAATACAAATGTACCTCACCTCGACAAAAAAAAACATCTTTCATAATAGAAAGGGGACATACTATTATCAAGTAATGATATTCGGGGTTGAAGAATGCAAGAGCAATGTATCAACGGCTAGTAAACAAAATGTTCAGAGATCAGATCGGCAAAACAATGGAGGTTTACATCGACCATATGCTCGTCAAAAGCTCGCACAGAACAGACCATGTTGCGAACCTCGAACTGGCTTTCACACAGTTTTGGAAGTACAAGATGAAGCTAAACTCAAAGAAATGCACCTTTGCAGTGGAATCATGGAAGTTCCTCGGGTATATGGTCAATCAGCAAGGATTTGAAACCGATCCAAAGTAGATACAAGCGTTTCTCAACATGCTGTCGCCAACAAAAATCAAAGGTGTTCAAAGTCTTAATGGGAGGATAACAGCTCTAAACAAATTTATTTTTAGGTCATCAAACAAGTGTCTGCCTTTCTTCAAGATCTTGAAGAGGAACAAGACATTCGAATGGAATGACGAATGCGAAAGAGTCTTTCAAAACCTTAAGACATATATGGGAAGTACGAAGCTGCTAATAAAGCAAAACACATGAGAAACATTGTATTTATACCTGTCTGTGTCTAATCACGCAGTGTGTTCAACACTAACACAAGAAGACAAATGGGTACAAAAACAAGTATACTACATCAGCAAAATACTCATAGATGGAGAGATCAACTATCCAACACTAGAAAAAATGGTGTTCGCTAGCTCTAATCGTGTCATTAAGGAAATTGGGACCATACTTCCAGGCACACCCAATCACAATCATGACCGAACAACTGCTTCGGTCAGTATTTCACAAGCCGGACTTATCGGGAAAATGGTAAAATGGCAATAAAACTCGGATAGTTTGACATTTCTTATGCCCCAAGAACTGCTATCAAAGCTCAAGCATTAGCAGATTTCATCGCCGAGTTCACAGGAAACAACAACCAATCCGAGGACAAGGAAAACAAAGTAGAAGAGCCTGAACCGATCCATGAAGGATGGATCCTCCAATGTGATGGGGCATCTAACAAATCAGGAAGCGGAGTCGGAATAGTCTTATACAACTCGGAATGCGGTGCATTGGAACCAATAATGGCGCCAAGTACGAAGCTATGATTGCAGAGCTACAGTTAGCAAAATACCTGGGAATAAGAGACATTAACGTCTTTACAAATTCTAGGCTGGTGGTCAATCAACTAAGCGACGAGTTCCAAGTGGAAGACGCTCGAATGAAAGCCTACCACCAGAGAACCACAGAACTAATAGAAGGCTTTCGAAACGCCACCATCCCACAATGTACACAAGCTAAAAACAGAAGAGCAGACGAGCTTGCTAAAGAAGCCTCTACGACAAAGGATAATGGCAATCCAATCATCATGACAAAAGGTAGCTCCATACTTGAAAATCAGCCAGAAAAAGCATGCACCATAAACCAAGGTGTTAATTGGATGACTCCGATCCTGGCGTATATTTTAATCAAAAACTCCCAACATGCAAGATGGAAGCCAGGAAATTACGGAATCGAACAGCCAGATATACAATGATAAATGACAAATTGTGCAGGAGGTCTATCATGAACCTGTTGTTGAGATGCCATACACTAGGAGATGTCGAATATGTTCTAGAAAAAATACACCACGACACATGGGGGAGTCAACCAAGGGAAGAACAATGGCCCATAAAGCTCTAACATTAGGGTATTACTGGCCAATGATGCAAGCGAACGCTCGGAAGCTAGTTTCGTAGATGTGACAAGTGCGAAAGATTTGCCTCATACACTCACATGCTGGGACAAAATCTGACTCCAATGAGCAGCCCATGGTCGTTCACACAATGGGGAATTGACATTGTAGGACGACTCCTAGCGTTCGACAAAAAGAAATTTGTCCTCGTAGCAGTAGATTACTTCACCAAATGGGTTGAAATAAAACCCCTTACAAAAATAGGGGAAGTGCAAGTCGAGAAATTTCTCCAGAGATACATCATTTGCATATTCGAAATCCCAAGAGTAATCGTTACAGACAACGGGAAGCAGTTTGAAGGCAAAAAGGGTCAGGGAGTTATGTAAGTGAATGAATATCCAGCAACACTTCTTTGCACCAGCTCACCCGCAAGCAAACGGGCAACTGAAGTCACTAACAAAACAATTTTTTAGGCAAGCAAAAGAAAACTCGAGGCAGCGAAATGACTATGAACATATGAATTACCTGGTGTCCTTTGGGCATACAGGACAACATTCCGAACTTCAACAGGAGAAACACCTTTCGAACTAGCTTACGGGTCAAAAGAAATTATACCCGTTGAGGTCGGAATGCCAACATTCCGAATTGAAGAATTTTGCGCCAAGGACAATGTGGAAGCATTAAGAGTCAAGCTAGATCTCCTCAAAGAAAAATGAGAAGCAGCCTCGATTAAAACAGCAGCATACCAACAACACATGGTAGGGTATTATAACAACAAGGTATGGATTCGAAACTTCAACGTCGGAGATTGGGTGTTACGAAAGGTTCAACTAAACACAAAAGAGCTCGACGCTGGCAAGCTCAACCCAAACTGGAAAGGACCCAATCAAGTAACAAAAATCAATAGACCAGGAACATACTTGTTGGAAGACAAAGAACGCGAAACGATACCTCGAACATAGAGAGCACTTGAAAAGATATTACCAATAAAGTCTTTCATTCTCACTTTTGAAATAAAAAATACGATCAGGACAAAAAGTCAAATAAAAAAAGACTCGAGAAGAACACTTAGCATGGCTAGAGTATCGAGCAAACAAATATATTGGACGAATGAGCCAGACATAAATACTTTTGGCCTGATCAACCATGAAGTAATAAAGTATCAGGACATAAGAGCCAGACTTTTACATCGACTGTAATGTACAACATCGTAATCCGAGTGAGAAACAAGATTTCGTAAACCAAAGCTTTCGTACGACTAGAATGTCGATTATCGAAACCACCAAAATCCAGACAATAGAAGTCGGAGATCTCCCATAAATGTCATAAGTAAAAGCTAAACATACGGGATACAAAAATGTGACATAAAAAATTTCCATTTATCTTCTAAAAAGGGAGATTACAAAAAGAAAAAAGAAAATGCAACTAAGAGGAATCACTATTGATGTAGTTGTTTTTTGCTCCCTGCTTTGACCCAGTTCCTGCTGACCTACACAAGTAACACACGTGAGCCACGGACCACCGTTGTGGTGGTCGATGGCACTTCGATGCTAAAGTTAGACAAGGACTTGAGGAAGGTGTAATGTTGTAACAAAGAATTTGTAGCTTACCTACCTCAAGTCTTACTTATAGTGCAAGGAGTCCTGATTCTACCGGTCCATCATAAGCGTAGTTTTGGAAGGATATCTTCGTGGAGATAGTTCTCTGTTAGCCCAGTACTCCTAGATACACGAGAGATAGTTCCCAATGCGAGAGTAATCCATAGAAGGGAATTTCCCTGTGTGGAGTGTACTTTGATATTTGCTTCCTGGTTGGAGGCAGAGAGCAACTGCAGTTGTCTGTCCGAAGCTGATCCCAGAGATATTTGCTTTAGTAGGACTTATGGGTATTAAGGATAGCTATGAGATGTGTGGGCCTAGAATGATGTGAGAGTTCGGGTCCACCTGGTGAACTGAATTGAGCGGGCTTAGAACCGCTTGGGGCGGATCAGCGTTGGGATGATGTTGGGGCTCGTATTTTCTCGAGATCATCATGACACGTGTGTGGCTTAGAGGTGTGACTATTTTTATGTATCATCAACTACTACCCCTGAGTTGGAGGGTCGTCACATCAGTTCACTAAGTCATATCTTGATGGGATGTGTCATTCATGATGATTGAGTTTGAATCGTTGCTTGAGTTGTGCACTGCATTAATTGAACGTGCGTTGGTTCAGCGGAAAAGAAGCGGGAACTCACCTTCTATTTAGGTCATCCGCAGTGTAGAAGCTGATTCTTTTACTTTCTTTGCTTTCGAAGATATCGTTCTTGATTACGCCCAAACAATACACGCGGTCAATTGCAGTAAAGATTGGGGTGTCGATCCCATGAGGAAAAGCAATCTACAAAACAAGGTCAAGGAAGAAGAACTACGCGAAACTAAATTTAAGAAATTCTAGCAATTTTAAAATATGAAATTGAATTTAGTTTAATAAAAATCAAGTTTAAAAAAATCACAAGGTTCCAAGAATCCCTCCTAGATTTCTCGCGCCAACTAGTATGAATTCGCTATGGTAACTCAATTATGTGTTCCACATCTCAAACAACATAATCGGAAAAATAGTCTTTAATGCTCCAATATATTCTAGTGTAAATGGATTTTAGATTTCACTTTTTCTAGAAAGCACAAAGATTGGTCATATATGATATTCTAAATTTACGATATATCCGGAGACAATAACTTAATAAAAGACAATCACATATAACTAACCTACCGAAATTAATTGATCTTTAAAATTCCACACATAAGAAAAACATGACTAGACTTACATGGAGAATAAAAAAAAACCACTAGAATAATTATCTACGAAGAAGTTGATGAAATCTTTGTCACTAAAATAACATAAACCCCTATATTAAATAAAAGTAAAAATCATAAATACCATTATTCATCGTGAAAGCATAAAACGAATCAAATACCAATTAAGTGCGTTACATCTAGGAGTTCATTTTTTTGCCTTGCGTGGAATTTAGTGACACACAGTGAAGGTGATGACAGCAATAGCGGTTTCAAGCTTCATGGTAGCGCATGGTGGATTAGCGATGCGTACACTGTTGTTCCTGCGTTGTGTGTGTCCCTGCTGTTCATGCGCTCTCTCTTCTTCCTGCCCGTTATGTGTTGTTGTATTTATGGTAGAAAGAAACAACTCCTTATTGGAAACCTAATTGGAAACCAAATACAAATTGAAAACCAAATATAATTGGAAACCGAATACAAATTGGAAACCAAATATAATTGGAAACTAAAATAAAAAAAAAGGACACCCCTTTGTTTAGATTCTGTTCTAATAACAGAAAAGGTGGGTTTGGCTATGTTCATCCATATTACTCCTTTGTTCCACCAAAATTCAAAAGTAATTTCCTTTATTTTTTTTCTTTGGTTCTCTTTATTAATCTTTGGGTTGAGTGTCTCCCACTCCACTTCGTCAATTTGTTTATGAATTTCCAAATTCGCCACGCTAATGCACTTTTATCATTTAAACTCCAAATCTTACACAAATACAAAAATAAAATACACTATTTGTAACACTAACAAATATAAATTATGAGATATATTATGTAATAATTATGTGAATATTAAATACCCCCAAACCTATATTTTGCTAGTCGTCAAGCAAAACAAAATTAAGAATAAAATCATAACTCACTTTCGTAGGAATCACGGTTGCACTTACCTTAACGTGAAACAAGGCTTTAAACCCTCAGATTATCTCTAGTGCACGAGTTATAATCTCGTGAGGGTTTCCAGAAATGTTACCCCCAAACATTACTGACTCAATAAAACAAAATCTATTTTCTAAAAACATAATGCAAATTTTTTTTTAAATTGGGTCATAAAAATGGTCAATGACCCAATTGAAAAAAAAAAAACATAATGCAAAAACATGGGCATTCTCCTTTATTTTCCTTAGAGTAATTTTCTAATTGCTTAAAATTCAAGAAAAACAACAAACTAAAAAATGTCACAATAGTGTATCAATAGAGTACAATAATTTAACAGTATCTAAAGGTTAAATAAATTTCATAATCATTCTCAACTTAAAGTGTGTGTGTGAGAAACCTTATCAACATAACCCTTCATCTCATAGTAAAGATGTGACGAGATAACCTTTAGAAAGTATGTTTCGACTACAAATCTCTCATATCATTCAGAAATAAAATACTCAAGGATTGGGCACTCAGTTTATATGTGAGGAAAAAAATATAAACTATGGAAAATGCAAACGTTTCACATGTAGTTATCATGAGAAACATAATTTTCAAGGAGTTAAACGAATATGATATCATGGACAAGAATATTGATTACTTGCAAGAATGTTGAATCAAACACCATAGTTCTTGTCTATTCAATCTCTACATCTACTAAACCAACTTTCACTTAAGATCAATTAGGTCTTTACTATGTTGTAATAGGGCTTGGACTATGACAAATAATAATGGACAAAAAAAGGATACAAAACTTTCCTTAGAATGGCTACACCCTTGAATAAACACATATGGCATTGAAGAACAAATCAATGTTGTACACTATTAACTTTTTCTTCATTATTTTCTTCTTCAACCCTTTTTTTTCTTCTACAACCTTTTTTTTTCCAAACCCTTTTTTAATACCATTTTTCCCCGTTTATACAATCAAACGCTTTTACTTCAAGGGCACATGAAATATCTATTTTCAACTCTTTCTATTTGCCCGTTCCATAAAGATATTTCACCGTATAGATAAAATAATAGAGGTATTACTCCTTGATTAGAGTAGGTAATGGCAATGGAAATAACAAAGAGAAGGCTAATTAAAGGCTCAAAGGACTGCAAATGAATATTTATTATTGGGTAGGCTAAAAGGCTAAAAAAATGGTTTAAAGAAAAAAACGCCTACATCACTTCATAGGTTCAACTAAATATAGCAAGAAGGTCTAGTGTAAAAATTCAATTTTTATGTCATTCTTAAAACAACCAATAAGAAAGTCAAGAATAATGAGATCATCAACGAAATAATGCGGACTCAAGAAAAATCAGAGTATATTTAATAACCCTCAAGAAATAAAGAATTACTTAAACCTCACAAGGGTTAAGTCTCCACTATTATTCTAAGGTTTTCTAGTTCAATATCTCACTAATCAACTTCAAATCATGTTGACTTGGCTTATAGTGCACGAATAGTCGAGTTGAAAGTCTCACGAAATACATCTAACATAAGGATAATATCAAATATCATGTTTTCTACTAATATAACTATGTGACACGTCTTAGTATGTGTTTTCTCAAAATTAAAGGCACCAAAAATATTCTCTAAAATTAAAAAGACTCACCCCCCCCCCCCCTCCCTTTTTTTTTAATTTCACCAAGAGTTCAGATTTTGAATGCATTTTCATAAAGATTTTGCACGATTACCGTAATCATCTAAGTATTTAATGGAGATTGAGTACAACACAAAAAAAAAAAAAAGACACAGTCTAATTGTAAAATACATTTTAAGCTCAAAGATTTTTGAAAATTGCACAAAAAATCTAATAAACCACATCACCCCCAAACCTAAACCAAACGTTTTCCTCAATGTATAAAATAATAATCATGACAAATGAAGGAAAAAGAAAAGAGGAGGGTTATAGTGATATTACCATGGTGAAGCTTTACTAATTTCAAATAGACAATGTCCTCATAGTCACCAAAATATAAGAAAATCATACCGATGGAAGAAATGAACACATGGGATGAGGGGCTCCGAGTGACTTCAGGAGCAACACCTAAAATAACCTGAAACACTAAAAGAAAAACATAAAAGTAAAAACCTAAACTAAAAAAAATAAAATAAAAAAACCTAAACTAAAGATAGGGTGAAAAATATCAAATCAAGTAGACAGGGGCAAATAGAGAGATTTCCTCTGGCACCTCTACTCGCTCCACATAGTGCTTCAAACGTTGCCCATTTACTCTAAATACTCCCATCTTTTGGATCTTGAATTTCTATAGAATCATTGGGAAAGACTTTTTTTTACCATGAATGGGCCCGTCCATCTCGATCTTAGCTTGCCAGGATGAAGATGAAGTTGTGAGTCATAGAGATAGACTCGTTGATTGGGCTCAAAATGTTTCCTCAGAATTTACTTATCACGAGCTGATTTCATCTTCGTCTTGTATATTCAGGAATTGTCATAGGCATCATTCTGCAACTCTTCAATTTCAGCTCACTGAAATTTATGTTGAATACCTTCAGGGATACAGAGCCTTATGATTTGGTCGGGGCAATACTTATATAGATAAGGATCATCCCAATAAAAATTGTTTTCCTCGACCAAAAATTTGCGCTTATCTTGAGCACTCCATGATGATGGAACTTTGCCAGAAACCAAGTAATTAACAATGTGTGCATACTATAATACTTGAGTGGCAGCGAATAGGTGTTCATCAGAAAAGTCATCACTGATGGGTGGGCCATTGGCAGAGTCATTGAACTCCAGATGAGACAAGTGATCCGCCACAACATTCTCGACCCTCTTCTTATCCTTTATAGTTATATCAAATTCCTACAGAAGTAAAATCCACCTAATCAATATTGCCTTACATCATTTTTAGAAAGAAGTAACTTGAGAGCAGCATGGTCAATAAAAACAGTGATAGATGTACCAATCAAATGAACACGAAATTTCTCTAAAGCAAAAACTACGGCTAGCAACTCTTTTCAATAGTCGAATAGTTCATTTGAGCATCATTAAGTGTTCGACTAGCATAGTAAACAACAAAGGGCTTCCCTTCCCTTCGTTGTCCCAAGACTGCCCCCACAACATAGTACGTTACTTGCATCACACATTATCTCAAATGGTTAATTCCAATCCGGTGGCTACATGATGGGGGCAGAGGTGAGTCTATCAGTGAGTGTTCGGAAGGCGTCCTCACACTCTTGTGTCCATTGGAACACGACATCTTTGACCAGGAGGCTACTTAATCGTCTAGAGATGGCATAAATTTTTTTGTATGAGCCTCCTATAAAAACTCGCGTGCCCTAGAAATGATCTCACATCGTTGAAATTTTTAGGTGTAGGTAATTTATAAATCAATTCAATTTTTTCTTTATCAACCTCGATTCCTTTATTAGAAACTATATGCCCCAGAACTATTCCATAAGGAACCATGAAATAACATTTTTCCCAATTAAGCACCAGACCCTTATCTTCATATCTATTTAAAACAGCCTTCAAGTGAAGTAAACATGAATCAAATGAATCACAAAAAATAGTCAAATCATCCATGAATACTTCCATATATTTTTCAACCATGTCACTAAAAATACTCATCATGCATCTCTGAAAAGTAGCCGATGCATTACACAAATCAAATGGCATACGCCGAAAAGCATAAGTACCAAAAGGACATGTGAAAGTAGTCTTATTCTGATCCTCTAATGAAATCCCAATATGATAATATCCTGAATACCCATCTAGAAAGCAATAAAAAGAATGACCAACTACTTGCTTTAAGATTTGGTCTATGAATGGAAGTGATCCTTGCGGGTGGCTGAATTAAGTTTCCTATAATCAATGCACATGCGCCACCCTCACTACCTTAGTCGGAACAGGCACCCCCTCATCATTAGTCACCACTGTTATTCCAGATTTCTTGGGACTACTTGAGATGAACTAACCCACTTGCTATTAGAGATGGGATAAATGATGCCTGCATCTAACAATTTTAAAACCTCTTTTTTCACCATCTTTTTCATAGTGGAGTTAAGTCGTCTTTGAGGATCTCTACGGGGATTAGCTCCTTCTAAGTGAATCCTATGGGAACATATTACGGGGCTAATGCCTTTGATGTCAACTATAGTCCAACCTAATGCAACCTAAAGCAGATTTGTGCTCACGTAACATATTAATCAATTCTTCTTCTTGTGAGCCATCATGCACAGAAGAAATAATAACAGGATAGGTATCACCTGGTCCGAGGAATGCATGTTCAAGTCCCTCAGGCAGTGGAGCTAGGTCAACTTTCAGAGTTTCCACAGTGGTTGGTTTTTGTAATTCCTTTGGCAACTCCTCAAAGCATGGTTGCCATTGTCATCCTCCTTTACCCTTTAACCCATAAACAACTTAAATATCAAAAGCATTGTCAGGATGAAGTGAACTCTTAGAATCAAAAATAGAAAGGAGGTACTCTAAGGTTTCAGAATCTGCGTTCAGGAGCGCCTCCTCTAATATCAGTGTGTCTATCATGTAAGTATGATGACACTCATCATCATCACGTGGTTGCTTGCTAATATTGAATATGTTGACCTTCAGAGTCATGTTCCCAAAAGACAGCTTCATTAGATCATTCCTGCAATTGATAAGAGAGTTAGCTATGGCAAGAAAAGGTTTACCTAAAATAATCGGAACCGTAGACTCCATATTAACTGCAGAATGAGTATCTAAAATAAGAAAGTTGACGGGATAATAAAACTTATTAATCTGCAACAAGACATCCTCAACTATTCTTCTAGGCTTCTTAACCGATCTATCGGCCAATCGTAGTACCACGGATGTGGGTTTAATCTCTCCTAGACCAGGTGAATGTAGGATACCCTGGATCTTTGTAATTGGGTGGTGTCTTCTGCTCAATCACTGTACTTACCTGTTCTGTCAAGAAGGCAGTCTTTTTGACATGATGCTTCCTCTTGATAGTGCATAAATCCTTGATGACCCTCAAATAAGTTGGTACATGTTTAATCACATGTAACAAAGGTAAGTTAATTTTAACCTGTTTCAAGTGTTCTAGAATCTCACCATGCATTGTATGGAGGTGCAGGGTATGACCTAGGTGGTTGTGTCTGTGAGTGTGTAGGTTGGTCTGCTTCGGACCTCCAGCCTAAGTTAGAGTGATCTCTCCAGCCAGAATTATAAGTGTTAGAGAATGGTGAATAAGGCTTCTTGTACATCCCTAAGGAGTTACATTGTTCCTCATAAACCCCTCTTATCTCAGTCAAGGTCGGGCAATTCTATGCTAAGTGTTCAACTCCCCCGCATATAAAACAGGCGTCCTGTAGCTCAACTCTGGCAACAGTATGTGTGGGCCTACCATCCTTGGCCTTAAGTTCCTCTAACTCCCTAGTCACTCTATCCAATTGGGCTCTAAGGCTGTCTTTTTTCCCTAAGTTGGTCGACTTCTAGTTGGGCGTGTTTTATACGTGCTCTCAGTAGCATTTGGACCAGTCCAAGTATGAGCCTTTTCAGCCAAGTCATTCAGGTACTCAATGGTCTCGTCAGGGTCCTTATGCAAAAACTCTTCATTACACATCATCTCAACGAACTGATGCTCTCTACTGGTGAGCCCCTCATAAAAATAATTGACTAAGCGCCAACTCTCATACCCATGGTGTGAACATGTATTCAAGAGATCTTTGAACCTATCCCATGCTTGATATAATGTCTCGCTATTCTTTTAGGTGAAGGTAGAAATTTGTCTCTTTAGACCGTTGGTTTTGTGGTGAGGAAAGTATTTATTAAAAAATGCTTGGGTCATCTTAGGGTTGAAAACCGAACCATTGGTTCGGTTTTTCACCTAAACCTTTAACCGAACCGACTTAGGTCGGTTTTAAAATTTTCAAATCGAAACCGAACCGAATCGATTAAAATCGAACCAAAACCGAAATAAAACCGAACCGACCGAATATTTTAAACATATTATATTATTTATATATAAAATATATTATTTATTATATATATTCGGTTGGTTCGGTTTGGTCGGTTAAAATCCATATAGAAACCGAAAATCGAATCGACCACTTCAGTTTTAAATTTTTTAAAACCGAAACCGATTCGAACTGAATTTAAACTGAACCAATCGGTTCGGTTTTGATCGATTCGATCGGTTTAATCGCTTTGATCGGTTTTTTGTTCAGCCCTAGGTCATCTCTCCCCACGAACCTATAGACCTTGGTCGCAAAGAGTATAGCCAACTATTCGCTTTTTCCTTAAGGGAAAAAGGAAAAAACCTTAGTCTAACTTTATCAAATTCCCTAATGTGAACATAAGGATGCTCACTCTCTAGGCCATGAAAAGTGGATAATAATTGTATCATACCCGGCTTAAAAATCTAGCTTTAGTGTATTTTGTGCAAACATGATACAAGTGCGCGTGGGGTGGAGATAGTCCTTTAGCGACAAAACATGGTCATTTTCATGATTACTCATGGTGTTAGAATTAGAAATAGGACTTAATTTGGTCTCAATGTGAATTTGAGGGTGTTCTAAATTTGGGACCCTAATTAGTCTCCCTAAGTGGTCTCTATTCCAACTCACACTCCCCCAATGTCCTTTTTTTTTGTTTTTTTGCAATTTTTTTAAGAAATAAAATAATATAAAAAATGGACTTAAAACCTGAAAATAAAATAAAATAAAACAATGAGCAAGAAAGATAATACCCAAAACCTTCCTTGTAGAATGACGCTTGTCCTCGACAATGGCGCCAAAAATTGATTCAACCCAAACAGTACACGCGGTCAATTGCAGTCAAGATTGGGTATCGATCCCATGAGGAAAAACGATCTACAAAACAAGGTCAAGGAAGAAGAACTACGCGAAACTAAATTTAAGAAATTCTAGCAATTTTAAAATATGAAATTGAATTTAGTTTAATAAAAATTGAGTTTAGAAAAATCACAAGGTTCCAAGAATCCCTCCTAGATTTCTCGCGCCAACTAGTATTGATTTGCTATGATAACTCAATTACGTGTTTCACATCCCAAACAACATAATCGAAAAAATAGTCATTAATGCTCTATTTTACTTTTTTCTAGAAAGCACAAAGATTGTTCATATATGATATCCTAAATTTACGAAATATCCGGAGACAATAACATAATAAAAGACAATCACATATAACTAACTTACCGGAATTAATTGATCTTTAAAATTTCATACATAAGAAAACATGACTAGACCAACATGGAGAAGAAAAACACAACCACCGGAATAATAATCTACGAAGAAGTTGATGAAATCTTTGTCACCAAAATAACATAAACGCCTATATTAAATAAAAGTGAAAATCATAAATACCATTATTCATCGTGAAAGCATAAAATGAATCAAATACCAATTAAGTGCGTTAATCTAGGAGTTCATATCTTCGCCTTGCGTGGAGTTTAGTGACACATGGTGAAGGTGATGATAACAATAACAGTGTGAAGCTTCATTGCAGTGCGTGGTGGATTAGCGATTAGTACTATGTTATTCTTGCGTTGTGTGTGTTCCTGTTGTTCATGCGCTCTTTCTTCTTCCTGCCCGTTGTGTGTTGCTGTATTTATGGTAGAAAGAAACAATTCCTTATTGAAAACCCAATTGGAAACCAAATACAATTGGAAACCAAATACAAATTGGAAACCAAATACAAATTGAAAACCAAATACAAATTGGAAACCAAAAAAAACAAAGGGGTCCCACCCCTTTGTTTAGATTCTGTTCTAATAACAGGAAAGGTGGGTTCGGCTATGTTCATCCATATTACTCCTTTGTTCCACCAAAAATCAAAACTAATTTCCTTTTTTTTTCTTTAGTTCTCTTTATTAATCTTTGGCTTGAGTGTCTCCCGCTCCACTTCGTCAATTTGTTTATGAATTTCCAAATTCTCCACGCTAATGCACTTTTGTCATTTAAACTCCAAATCGTACACAAATACAAAAATAAAATACACTATTTGAAACACTAACAAATATAAATAAGGAGGTATATTATGTAATAATTATGTGAATATCAGTTCTGATTAGAAAAGATTGTTTATCTTCTTCATGGCCTAACAAAACCTTCTTGACGGTGCAATCTTGGCCAAGGGCTTTGAGTTTTTCGAAGACAGATTGTTGTTCGAGCCTGGCCTTGCTAAAATCCATATGAAGTTTGGAGTCTCTGAGGACCTACAGTTGTATGTCTTGACGTGTGATCAAACGCCAATGTCGCCTCCGGCCGATTTCATATGCTTGCATCGTGGGATGCTTCAAACCGCATTGCGCTTTCCAGTTCTGGACGTGATTTGGGAGTTCTTGTATCTTTTAGGGATTCCTCTAGCCCAGCTGGGGCCTAATGGATATAGGATCATCCGCATGATTATGCTCAGTGCTAAGGAAGCCAGTGTCAACGTGACTCCGCATGTAATTCAGTTATTGACTTCTCCTTGACTGAAGAGTAATGTTTTCTGTAAGATGACATCCTCGACTTGCTTCGTTAATCTGCCTGATGACTTCAAGTTCTGGTAGAAGTACTACTTATTGGCTCCCGCAGATTCTAAGTATTTTCGATGCAAGGGTCGCTCCCTTGAGTGACAATTCAGGCCGCTTCATAAGTTCAACCCTCTTCTTGTGACTTTGATATGCTTGGTAGCAAGCTAACTGGTCATTGCTTGTGTTTCTTCCCAGGAAGCTTTCCTACTACTCCTGTTACCTTAATGGAGCAAAACACCATCGAAACGTTCTGTGGCTTGCCAAAGAAAAACGCGGTCGATATCATAAGAGTTTCTAACTTCATCCGTATTAGGATGTGCGACAACTAGAACGTTGCCCCCACTTTGTATTGAACATCGCAAATTAAGTTGGAAAACGGAGCCCCTTCAAGGAAGAGGAAGGCTGCTAGGGTTAGAGCTCCCATTCTGTCTGATGCGGAAGAGTTTTCTAAAGGTCCTTGAGCGTGATCTGTCTAAGGCGGTGTCCGAGAGAGATAGACTCACACATGAGTTGGATCGAACCCGCTAAGATGTAGAGGTTGCGCAGGAATCTGCGACTGAGGCACGTTTTGAACTGTGGTCTTTTGCTAATAAAAAGGGTTCAAAGGAGGCCGACTAGGCTGCTCAGAAGCAACAGTTAGAATCCGATGTGGAGTTTTATGCTCGAGAGGCGAGGAAGATCGAGGACCAGCTCGAATTGAATTGGCATGAGCTTAGTGTTGTAAAGAGCAGTCTCAAGTCGACGCACTGATTGGCAAGTTGGAGCTATTAGAGCATGAACTTGTTGATGTGAAGGTGCGCGAGGATGAGCTTCTTCAGGAACATGGAAAATGCGAGTTCCGTTGGGTTGTACATGGTAGGTTGGAGCTGTTGGCGCTGATGAAAAAGGAGCATCTAGAGTGGGATCTTGGTCGTTATAAGATGTCGCATGTAGACTTGTTTGTTACCTCTACGTCATTGGACGAGGAAAATAGTGTGGGCCCTGATGTTTAGGTTGTGGCCCATGTGAACGTAACTCCTTCTCCTTCTTCCACTAGGCTTAGCTCTTATGTTTATGTACCTTTTCCTGATAAGGAGTAAACTTTGTGTGTTTCTACCCCTTTTTGTTTTGACCTTTGATGAAAACATTTTTATCCGTATCATGTTTGTTGTCTTTATTGCATATTTTTCATTTCGCCTTGTCGTCTTGTTTTGGCATAGATTGGTTGAATCAATAGGATGTCGACTGGTCTATCTGTGATAGAGAGCTTGATCGTTTTGTGCTGCGAATGACTCAAGGTCATCGCTGTGTAGTCATGTCCGATGGTGGCCATGTCGAGACAGTTTAGCTGGGGGTTGAGTCACCCGAGCTGTGTCTTGTCCCCAAGGTAAGTTGCTTGAGGCTTGCCATGATTGCCTGACCAGTCGGCTACAGTTGTTGCTATGGGTGAGTTGCGATGGCCGAGTGTGTGTGTCAGAGCGTTCATATCGAGTCAGACGCCGTAAGCTTGGACTGGCATCCTAAGCAGTTTTTATCTGGGCACTGGTCTTACGATCTTTCTATCGGCGTGAATGGCCTTTGCTAATAATAGAATGTCAATCCATTTGAGCATGAAGACACTGGCTCAATTAGATTCAGGTTTGCGACTGTTGTTTCGAAGGAAATCGGAGGTTGCGTGGCGAGCTTCTTGAGACTCCAACCTTCCGAATCATCTATGAACGAGCAAAGTGGACTACAGATTCATGGAGCAACAATTTGGTGACCAGGCTGAAAAGCAGTGATCTCGTGGAAAGCCATCGAAATCAGTTCAAGACTGACTAGGCTCCCACCTTTTGAATCGTTTATGATTTAGCAAAGTGGACTACATATTCGGGAGTAAAAGTTTGGCGACCAGGTTGAAAAGCAGTGGTCTCGTGGCAAGCCGTCAGAATCAGTTCAGGACTGATTAGGCTCTCACCTCTCGAACCATCTACACCCTCCCCGTGCGGTAGGGGCTACGAATTTGAGAGAGGAGTTTAGCAACCAGGCTGAAAAGCAGTAGTTCCGTGACAAGCCATCGGAATTAGTTTGGTACTAACTAGGCTCCCACCTTCCAAATTATCTACACTTGTGCGCATCAAGCTGCAAATTTGGGAACTTTCAACGGCCATGCTGAAAAGTAGTGGTCTCATGGCAAGCCGGCGGAATCAGGTCGTTGCTGACTAGGCTCCCACCTTCTAGACTATCTACATCAGCATAGTGGGAGCTACAAGTCTAGGGTTGGTAATTCAGTGGCCACGCTGAAAAGCATTGATCCCATGGTGAGAAGTCGAAATTAGTTCAGGATTGACTAGGATCCCACCTTCCAAACCATCGAGATCCGTGCTGAGCGGACTAGGTGTTGGGTGATACCAGAAGCCATCATCATCTGCTTAGGCTGACTAAGCTTGCCTGGTTGGAGAGGGGTTACCCCCGTTTGGTGGCGTGCGAACCTAGTCCATCAGCATGGTGCATGGTGTGAACGAAGTTACCTTAAATCAACTAGTGATTTGTAGTGAAGCGTTAAGTCAGTCCACTGACTCTTTGAAAAGACAGTTGTTTCGTTGTAATGATTGGACTCGAAGCGTTCATCTCGAGCGAAGCATGACATTAATGGATAAGCGACTGCTCAATGAGGGAAAATGCACTTTGCCTTCCCTATAAATTTTTACTGTCTTGAGAAGGATTTCCCAATTGTTATTTGCGTTGTCTTCTCAAGCCATAGTATTTGTCATTTCTCTTAATGGCTGACAACGTTAAACATTCTTCCAAGGATCTGTTATCCCTTGCTTGTATTAATTTCTTCGAAGGTAGTTTGGTCGATGAAACTGGGTTGATCAGGCTCCGTAGTTTGTAAAGCATTCCGGGAAATTTGTGAACTGTTCCAGCGTTTGGAGTTTTGGGTTCGGCTGTACCTCCTCATGGGTTCATAGGCTTGCAATGAGGCATGTTCAAGTCTGAGCTCTGGTTTTCACTGCCAGATGATGTTTGGCGCTTACCCATTTTCGTAAGCCTCTCACTCAAATGGAGCCGAGCGGGTTCAAGATATTACTCGCAATTCTCCTGAGGGCTCAAGACGTTGGCTTCTGTTTGACCTCATCAATGATCCACCATCTGACCGAGGCTCAATTGGATTCCAAGGGTATCTGTGTGTTGACAACGTTGAATCTTGGGAGAAGCAATGGTTATATTCTTCAGCGGATTCTGGTTACTTCAAGATCGGGAGTCGTAGAGTGTCTTGATATTTCGGTTTGATCTCTATGAGTCTCTTGGTCGTCTGCGCATGCATATTTTTGTATGTTCCTTCTATGGTACTGGTTCTGACGTTGTTCTTTTGTTTCAGGGAAGTTTGTTGTCCCGTCTCTCAGCAAGAAAGAGAAGCGGATGGAGAAGGAGTTTCTCAAGCTCCCTTTGACTTTCGTTGAGGAGGTCATAATGCCAGGCAACGCCGTGCGCCGCGATCTGCTGCGGTGTTCTTATGGTGGTCACTCATGTCAGGTTTGCCAGCTAAGGAGGTGGTTTCCTGTTGCACGAGGAAGAGAAGTATGGCCTTGCCCAGTCCTTTCAGGCTTGCTGAATTGGAGGCAAATGTATTTCCCGTTGTTGTCCCGAGAAAGAGGCAAACTTCTATCAGAGTAGCTTCTCCCCCTAGTATGCTACAGTCAGCACAGGCGACACCCTCGGGGGGTCGCGGCCTTCATCCAAATGCTCCAGCTTCCCTTGTTGACTTAGCGGGGGAGGAAGTTAGACCGTGTGTTGAGTTTTCACGTCGTTGTGGTCTAGGGACAACTATTCTTGCCCTAGAGTCATACAGTCCTCTTTCGCTGAGCCCCGAAGTGTGTGGGAGGGTTCTTGCTTTGGAGGAGGCCTTCGCAAATTTGCGGATGTCATATTCGGACACTCTTTATCGGGCAGACTCCCTGGATGGTTGATTGCATGATTCTGGCACTATCGTGAACTGCAAGAGCGTGAAGGCCGAGACTTTTGTTACCGAAGCAAAAGTTGCTGGTATGAGAACTCAGCTGAGGGCCATCGAGTCTGATTTGGTGTTAACTCATGCCAAACTGAGGTGAACCAAGGCAGAACTAGAACGCCTGGAGGTGGCTATGGACAGGTGGTCTTATGAACGAGAGGCTTAGGAAGCTGAAAGAAAATGGGGGGAGGCAAACTAGACCGTTGAAAAGCAACGGTTGGAAGTTGATATTGATGTTGATGAGGGAGTTCGTCGTGCTCTGGAGGCGGGACGATTGCAGGCGGATGAGCGCTCGCATTATGAGGCCCTGTTGGGCACAATGGACTTCGACATGTCAGGAAGGAGGCCATTAATATCGTCCGAGGTCATTCGGGGTAGAATGAAGATCCTGGAGTTGACTAGGGGAGAGAATCCTAGTATTGACCTTGATTTCACTAGCTACGCGAGGGTTGTTTTCGAGGCGATCAATCAAGGAAAAGGTTCTGGCACCGCAAGGCTTACTGATGAGGAGGATGTTTCTCCTTAGAGTGATTATAATGTCCTTTCCTGGATGGATAATATATAGATATGTTTTTTGATGAAAGCGTTGTTTTGTCCCATATTGTCGTGTTTACTTTAGTTGCTTCGTAGACTGTAGAGCTTGCACTGCCAGGCGGAATGCCTATCTTTGTCAGTCAAAATATATTGTTGTTTTGGGTCGCTCATGCAACATACTAGAATTTAACCAACAGAAAATATATTGGTCAGGGGTTGACCAGGCTCTCTCAGTCATTGTCTGTAACGACTCTCTCGGTGTTGGCGGACTAGCGCTGACTTCTGCTCCTATTCCTTTGGCTTTTGTTACCCGCATGGAACCAATTAGTCGTCGTCACCAATCACGAACTAACTAAGCTTACCTGGTAAGTTCGGCGATCATTGTTAGTGTTGAGAACAATGTTCCCTTGGCGAGTTGCCGTCATCAGCAGACACGCACTGACGAGACTCCCACTTCCTCAGCTGTCGTGATCCGCGCGGAATGGATTAGGCTTTGGGCACTAGAAGTTGTCGTCATCACTCGCGAACTGACTAAGCTTACCTAGTAAGTTTGGTGATCATTGTCTATGTTAAGAGCAATGATCCCTTGGCGAGTCGTCGTCATCAGCGGCGATCACTGTCTTTGTTGAAAACAATGATCCATTGACGAGTCGTCGTCATCAGCGGACAAGCGCTGACTAGACTCCCACTTCCTCAACCGCCGTGATCCGCGTGGAGAAGTTTAGGTTTTGGGCGTCAGAAGCCGTCGTCGTCAGTCGTGAACTAACTAAACTTACCTGTTAAGTTCGGTGATAATTGTCTGTGTTGAAAACAATGATCCCTTGGTGAGTCATTTTCATTAGTAGACAAGAGCTGACTAGGCTCCCACTTACTCAGCCATCGTGATCCACACGGAATGGATTAGCCTTTGGGAGCCAGAAGCCGTCATCAGTCACGAACTAACTAAGCTTACATGGTATGTTCGGCGATCATTGTCTGTGCTGAAAGCAATGATCCCTTGGCAAGTCCTCGTGATCCGCACGGAGCAGATTAGGCTTTGGGTGCTAGAAGTTGTTGTCATTAGTCGCGAACTGACTAAGCTTTCCTGGTAAGTTTGGCGATCATTGTCTGTGTTGAGAGCAATGATCCATTGGCAAGTCATCGTCATTAGCGGACAAGCGCTGATTAGGCTCCCACTTCCTTAGCCGTCTTGATCAGTGCGGAGCAGATTAGGCTTTGGGTGCCTAAAGCTGGCGTCATCATTTGCAAACTAACTAAGCTTATCTGGTAAGTTCGACGATCATTGTCTATGTTGAGAGCAATGATCCCTTGGCAAGTCATCGTCATCAGCAAACAAACGCTGACTAGATTCCCACTTCCTCAGCCGTCGTGATCTGCGCGGAGCGGATTAGGCTTTGGGCACCAGAAGCCGGCGTCATTAGTCGCAAACTAACTAAGCTTACCTGGTAAGTTCTGTCGCCATTAATCGCGAACTGACTAAGCTTACCTGGTAAGTTCCTATGTTTGCTCCCTATCATCTTCTGGAGGCGGATGTCTGTGATGTTCCTAGTCTCCATTGGCAGGTGGTGATTTTGGTCAAGTGAGAGCCTCCACTACCTTAGACATCTGCTGTATTTGAGATGTCAACCTATCAATTCGGGGGTTCGCTATTGTCGTCGTCGGCGCGGGGCTTGAGTTTTTAGCCTGTGTATGACCAAAGCCGGTGAAAGCAATGGTACTATGCCAACCGAAGCGTTTGATGTGTCCTCCTGTTCTCCGTTCTTACGTGACCTAGTAGTCACCATATCTCTGGGTTTTTAAAAGGACATGACGCTAATGAAAAATTAAGAATTCTGCCGTCCTCACGAACGACGCCAAATTGATGCAATCATTTTTTACTCCCTGCTTTGACCCAGTTCTTTTTTACCCGCTGACCTAAACAAGTAACACACGTGAGCCATGGGCCACCATTGTGGTGATCAATAACACTCTGATGCCAAAGACAGACATGGATTTGAGGAAGGTGTAATGTTGTAACATGGAATTTGTAGCATACGTTAGTTTACCAATCGCATGTCTTATTTATAGTGAAAGGAGTCTTGGTTCTACCAGGCCATCGTAGGCATAGTTTAAGAAGGAGATCTTCATGGAGATCCTTATTTAATTATTGTAGGAGGGAAGTTCCTTGTTAGCCCAGTGCTTCTAGATATGCGAAAGATAGTTTCCAATGCGAGAGTAATCCGTAGAAGGGATTTTCCTTGTGTGGAGTGTACTCTAATATTTGCTTCCTGGTTGGAGGCATAGAACAGCTGTAGTAGCCTGTCCAAAATTGATCCTCGAGATACTTGCCTTAGTAGGACTTATGGGTATTGAGGATAGTTGTAAAACGTGTGAGCCTAGCATGCTGTGAGAGTTCGAGTCCGCCTGGCTGACTGAATTTAGCGGGCTTTGAACTGCTTGGGGCGGATCAGCGTTGGGCTGATGTTGGGGCGCGTATTTCCTCGAGATCATTATGACACGTGTGTGGCTTAGAGGTGTGACCATTTTTATGTACCTTCAACTATCATGAACAACATCTTCATAAAGCATAGGGTCAGCAGGATCCTCGACATCCGGATCACCCATCGAATCCAGAACAACTTCCTCAACATCATCGAACTCTTGCTCAACAACGCTCGGTAGGGAGACATGTTCAAACCCTACGTTTCCAAAAAATCTAGAAAATCATGGCAACCCTTGACCACTCTCTTAAAATTCGTGGCCTCCGCTACCTTCAACTTCTCCCTAACAATGGATAGCTCGGTTTTGAGTAAACGCTAACTCCTTGTCGACATCGACAAGTTTGGAAGCGACCGCCGACTTGATCTCAACAAACTCAGAATTCAGTTCAATAATACGGGCAGTAGCAACCTTCAGCTTGTCAAAACACTCACTGGCGAAGAGAACAACCTAGTCATGTTTGGCCTTTCGATCAGACAACTCTTTCTCGGCAACAACCAAATAAGAACGCAACTGGCCCAATTCCACCTTGAATGTCTCGAGGTCGGAAGCAAATGCATCATGTGTATCCTCAAGTTCCCTCAACAGCTCCCACATAGAATTTGTAGTCCTCTCATATTCCGCGCACCGCGTCTTCAACAAATTCATTAGATGAAGAACACCAGAGAGAACCAAAATGTGTCCCGAAAGCTTCCACTCGACTTGAACAGCCTGATCATGGGACGCCTTACTGTCTAACCCCAAAATGGCTGCATAAGTAAGATGTGTCATCTCCTCCATAAGATGCTGGAGGCCATCGTCAATGTGATGACGTGGTTGACGCACGGGCATAGGAGTTTTATTAGCCAATCGCCCGTGGCTGCCGCCAATAAGGTTGCGAGCACTATCCTGAACATTAGCCTCAGAGGGCCAGAAGTTCTCGCCAAGAACAAGAGGAGCATGTCTAGAACTGGAAGGAGTAGAGAAAAAACCGAAAAGAGAAGGGCAAGAAGTAGCACAAGCTCCCGAAGTACCAACAACAACAAAAGAAACGACAAGCTTGTGATCTCGAGAACGAGCAACAACTTGATCCTCTACTGACGGATCATAATCAAAATATGCAAAGTCTTAGTACCCTTCGGATTAGTCGACAACCAAATGCCGATCTGAAGCATTTTATTTTCGATGATGCGCGAATCATCAATCGGCAGGCTGGTAGGATTCGGCAAGCCATAGGAAGCAACAAGTTTTTCTCATGATCATCCAGAGAGCAGGAAACACGTTTCTTACTTACCTTGATGACTTGGTTTACCTCTTCATCCTTACAAGCAGAAGAATCATCACCAAAACCACGACCCCCTTCTGAAGAAAGGCAAGATGAGAAGGGGTCCTGGCGAAGTCAAGAACAACATAAGCAAGCTTTTTTTTCTTTGAGACATGGCCAAAACTAATGATTGATATCTTGGGGGTGCTAGGAAGCATAAGAACTTTCCTTTTCTTAACAATAGGAAAATTGTTCCTAGGACCTCGAGTAGAAGCAGGGACTCCTACGTTACCAACATTCACAACAATAACCTCAAAATCAATGCCTGCCCTACCTGGCAAAAGCAGACCACAACATACGACGGTTTTTTCGAAGAAATAAAATCTTCAACAATTACTCAGGGAAGATCACAAAACTGACTACGAAAATCTTGTCCTACCAAAGACTGACAACTCAACCTTTTTAGTCTCCCGGAACGATCGTAGAATCTGATCCCCGCGGAACCTAAATGGTTATAAGAAAGAGAGGCGTAAAACCAAGACCTCAACCAACCCACATACTCCTCTCCTAGGTCCTCAAAACAAGGAGGATAATGTAAATGACAATTGTAACTAGGATCCACACTAAACCCTACCAGGGAATGTAAAACCCTAACATTCATAGGGATGCGAGCAACATCATCCCTCGCCAAAGTCGAAGTCAATACCTTCCAACCATTAGGAACAAGTTGAGCTGAAGCAATTCAAACCAAATCCAAATACTCCCAGATGATAGAAAGAGTCAGAAGCATGAAACCAACATGAAACATACCTGGATACAAAGCAATGTATCCATACCAAGGACGACATGGACTGTCATCATCCCTGAAGAGAATAATCTCCAAATCATCAGGCAACGAGTAGTCGTGACGATGTTGTCCAGGGTCACGCGTGTCGCCCTCTTGGACTTAAAGAAAGCTTCACAAACGACAAGAATGTTACCACCCAAAACTATGGAGTCAGACACAACTAAGGGATGAATTTGAAAAATCAAAAGGTTAACAACCAAAAAATCGAGAAGATGCAGAAGGAAGAAGAGCATGCACAAAGCCTTTTCTTTTTATAGGAATGGGCAACAAAGGGACCGCTTTTGGAGAACATGCAGAGTGTGACAACTGCAAAAAATCCAATAAATTGCACCAAAATGAACAGGCGGATGGAACAATGGCGAGATAGCAGCAGTGACAGATAGCAAGGGCACTAACCAAGCCATAATGTTGTGATAAAAAAGTGATACTGCCACACAGTTAGTGGATACTTGAACATACCCACTAACTGGGGGGAAGTAGCTAATGATACATCAAAATTGACATTATCATGACCGTACACGTGGCATAAAACCCCATTACGAGAATATAGAGCCCGATCCATTAGGCCAGCTCATAAAACCCAAAAGGATTAAGGACAATTATAGAGGCTCGAAATAGGTCCATCTCTAAGGAAGCTAGGCGGGATCCGAGTCCAGGCCCAGACAAATCAAAGCCCAAATCCAAGCCCGTCACACGTTCTCTCATTAAAATAAAAACGTTGCACCGAGAAAGAGTCATGGAGGGACCTACGTCTCCACGAACGCATCTCCATTAAGAAGGAAACTGTTATAGAAACATCTCCATCCATTGCGCCTCACATGCTTAAGTCACGCAGAGACTCAACTACTACATTATAAAGGTAAAGGGAACTTTCGACAAAGGTTTGCAACTTTAACTGAGTTTTGTCCAGATTTTCTTCCTTCTTCCAACAAATTTACTGACCTAAGCACCGGAGTGCCTTCAGCCACCAAAAAGGCAGTTCTTGGCAGTCTAACAGTGGTTTTGCAAGTCAAACTCACAGGAGGACGGTTTTTGGGAGCATCAATCATCATGACTTTCTTGCTTTTATGGAGTCGCAAAGTTTGGATTTATCAATGTATCATTGATTTGCTGACCAGGTCTTCGAGGACAAATAGGAATCAGTTTCGGATACGGATATTCAACCTCCCTCCCCTCGCTGTTTTCCTCGTGGCACGGATACTCAACCTCCTTCGCATGCCTCTTCCTGAATGCTTCTACTAACTCTTCTCCAATCTATGTAAATTCCGATTTAATGAAGTATAAAATCATTGAAGATCTAATTTTTTCTATCATTGTCATTTGTACTCATTATGTCTTTTTGTCTAACTTGTTAGACATAGTTGTTTTTGCTTTTGACTTTCCTGATTGAATTTTGACTTGTTTGTCCGATTTTTTATGAATGTGCTTCATGGTTCGACATATTAGTCGTTTAAAAGCTTTTTAATAAATTTGACCTATATGTCTAGATTTTTAATCGTATTTTGAGGTCATACATTTTAGTCGACCAAAAATATCATAGATAAGTCTGGCTTATATGTCGAGGTACTTATAACTTTACTTCATGGTTGATCAAACCAGAAGTTTTATATGTATGTCCGACTTGTTTGTCTTGATACATATATTTTAACTTTACTCCTAGCCCGATACCTTGGTCCTGCTATGTATTTTTTGAGTAAAATTGTAGTTTGACTTTGATGTCGTGATTCAGCTTTATCGCTAGAACGCGAGATGAAGGGTTTAAATTTGGAAGTTTTATTGATAATATTTTTTCAAATGCTCTACATTCCATGGTCATGGTAGTTGTTTGCCCTTTGTATTTTCCAACCAGTATACTCCTGGTCTATTGATTTTGACCACTTTGTATAGTCCTTCCCAATTTGGATTTAGTTTGCTCGCACCTGGTTCCTTTGTGTTAAATTGAATTTTTTGGAGTACCAAATCGCCGACATTGAACGTCCGAGGCTTTAGTTTTTTGTTATAGTAGCTAGACATCCGTTGTTGGTAGGCCTTTGTTCTTTTTGCTGTTTTGTGAGCCCAAAGGATGTTTGGTAATCCGGACACCCACAATCCTTTCGATGCTTTGAGCTTCCTTTTCATCGCCTCGGCTTGTCCATTTGCTTGTGGATGGGCGGGTGCTGATAAGTGTTGTTGGATGCTTAAGTTTTCACACAACTTCTTAACCTTCTTGCCTTCGAATTGCTTCCCGTAGTCTGTGACAATTACTCTTGAGACTCCAAATCTGTATATTATATCTTTCCAGATAAACTTTTCGATTTGAGCCTCTCCTATCTTGTTAACAGTTCCACTTCTACCCACTTTATGTAGTAATCCACTGCTACGAGGAAGAATTTCTTTCTGACGAACATTGAAAGCGGTCCTACGATGTCCATCCCCCATTTTGCGAATGGCCATGGACTGCTCATCGAGATTAGATTTTAGCATGGCATGTGAGTATATGGGGCGAATCTTTGGCATTTGTCACAAGCGTGAACGAGCTTATTTGCATCTGCTTGCATTCACTACAACAAATATGAGTTTAAAGGCCTTAAATTTACGACTTGCTTAATATTCACGTCCGTGTAATTCATTTTGATGACATACATAAAGCACACGTTGCAAACTAAGTTGTTATATAATAATTTTGAGAAATTTTAAATGGCAAGGAAACGAGCATGGAAAACAGCGAGGGGAGGGAGGTGGAGGGAGGGACTGTTCACCCCCCTTTGGATGCGCGAGCAAAAAATGACGGCATGCATCCCGAGGGGGGTGAACGATCCCCCCCTCCACCTCCCTCCCCTAGTTGTTTTCCTCGCGGCACGCATTCCGATGGGGGTGAACGGTCCCCCCTCCACCTCCCTCCCCTCGCTGTTTTTCTCGCTCGTTTCCTCTCCATGTAGAATTACTCAATAATTTTAGAAAAATTATGACTTGCAGTTAGAACACGTCTTCTAAATGAGTCGTGAGAAGGTCCACCACTGCCTTTTTTTGCACCAAGATTTAACGAAACTAAAACATTAACAACCCACAAAGGAAAAAAAATCTCCCCTCTCATGCACGAACAGTCATGGTGCCCTTTTTCTCAGCTCCATCACTTCCTTCTACGATTGATACCATTCTGATTTGAACAAGCCTTTTTCTCCATGGTTTTCCTCCTCTCCTCTTTCTTATTCTTATTCTTTGATTTTCGGTATAAATTGGGTCAAATTTTTTGCCCCTCTGAAAGCTTTCTCCAAATGAATCCTCTTCTCTTATGACTACAATTTTGTCTTCCACAATCTTCATCTTCTTCAAACAATTTTATTTCTTCTTCGTCTAGGGCTACACACCCATCATAGTCAATCCATCTACTCTACAATCGACTGAATCTGCCATCTACAACTCTTGAATCCATTCGATTGAGTACAAGAGAACCTAATCAATTCATTCAGCAAGGAAACAACATGATTTGGTTTATTTTCGATTTTCAGAAAAAGAAAAAAATCATTCTCATTTTCACTTCATGATTCTGCAGATTTCGAGAGAAAACCCAATCGATGATTATATTGATGACTCGAGGATAACCCAACTGACTGATTCGATTCGATTATATTCATGCTTTAAGTCGTACATATTAGTGACTTATGTAAAACCTATAAGGATACGATTCGATGTGGTAAAATACACGTCGTAAAATGCCCGATTTCACAATTTTTGGGCCTCCATCTTATCCGTTGGAAGTTCTTAGTTTATTATGTATGATAGGATTGGAGTCGTCCAGTTGTTTTCCTGATCCGTTGTACATGTTTCTTGTACTTGATTTTCCACTATGAAACTTTACTGCATCGTGACGAGTGGATTATCATTTTCTTTAGCTCGTGATGCTTCATTAGCTAGTTCATCTGCTCTTTCACTCTCTTCTCTTGCACCTCACTGAATGATTGTGGTTTGGAAACTTTCCATCAAGTAAATAATCATTTGGTGGTCGACTTTCATTCGGGCATCTTTGACTTGTAATTTGACGTTTAGTTGATTGACCATCAATTTGGAGTTAGTGAAGATGCTAGTTTCTTTTATTCCCAAGTGTTTGACCAACTGCAACCCATCTATCACTGCTCCGTACTCAGCTTCATTGTTTGAGGCTTTGAAACTAAACTTTATTGCCTTCTCCAACGTTACGCCTTTCAAGTTATATAGGATTATGCCAACTTCACTTTCCTACTCGTTGGACGCTCCGTCATAGCAAAGGATCCATTCATGAATAGCTCATTCATTTTGTTCCCCTTCGTGATTGTTGTTTGGTTTGCATTCATTGCTGCCCGTGAATTCAGCAATGAAGTTCGCTAATGCTTGATATTTTACTGTGGTTTTAGGAGTATAGCTGATGTCGAACTCCCCGAGCTCTCTCTCCCATTTCATCATCCTTCCAGAGAGTTCTGGTTTGTGCAATACTGATTGAAGTGGCTATTCGGTCATGACAATGATGGGGTGAGCTTGGAAATATAGTCTAGCTTTCTTGAAGATACGATCAGAGCGATTGCCAGTTTTTCCACAATCGAGTAGTTAATCTTTGCATCTGCAAGTGTTTTGCTGACGTAGTACACTGTTTTTTTGTGTGCCCTTCTCCTCTTGTATCAATGTTGAGCTGACCGAATGTTCGGACACGAACAAGTATAAATACAGATTTCTCCTGTGTTTGGTTTCGACAGCAGTTCAATGTTTCCCATGTATACCTTCAAGCTTTGAAAAGCTTTTTTGCATTCTTCATTCCACTTGAACATCTTATTTACTTTCAAGATTTTGAAGAAAGGTAGACATTTGTCTGATGACTTGGAAATTAATATGTTCAAAGCTGTTATTCTTCTGTTAAGGCTTTGCACACCCTTTATGTTAGTTGGCGACTGCATGTTGAAAAGTGTTTGTATCTATTTTGGATCAGCTTTGATTCATCTTTGATTAACCATATATCCGAGGAACTTCTGTGATACTACTCCAAATGTACACTTCACTGGATTCAGCTTCATTTTGTATCTTCGGAGCTGGGATAAGGCATGTTCGAGGTTTTGATATGGTTTGCTCTGCATAAGCTCTTGACCAACATATCATCAATGTACACCTCCATTGTCTTGCCTATCTGGTCTTTGAACATTCTGTTAACAAAACGTTGGTATGTAGCTCTTGCATTCTTCAATCCGAATGACATCACTCGGGAACAGTGTGTATCTTTTTCTGTTATGAAAAATGTCTTTTTTTTGTTTGGCGGGTGCATCTGTATCGGATTGTAACCAGAGTATGCATCCATGAAGCTCAAGAGTTCATGTCCGACAGTGGCATCCACTATTTTATCTATACAAGGGAGTGGGAAACTGTCTTTCGGGCAGGCTTTGTTTAGATCAATGTAATCTACACATACTCTGCATTTGTCATTCCTCTTCTTCACCAAAACATTGTTAGCTAGCTAGTCCGAGTAATGAGATTCCCTGCAATTATCAGTCGATGCACCTCCTCGTTTAATTCTTGGTTGCATTCTGGGGCAATTGGCCTTCTTTCTGTCGATCTAGCTTCTTGTCCGGACTGACTTACAATCTATGAGTAATGACAGAGTGGTCAATTCCCACCATATCTTAATTTTCCATGCAAAAATTTTATGGTTATCCTTCAGCAGTTGGATCAGCTTCATGACTAATTCAGGGTGGATTTTCGTGTCGATCCGAACTGTTTTGTCTCCCTCTCCATCGTTCAAGTAGACTACCGTTGTTTCTTCTTCTGGTTGTCCAGTATTTGGTTGAGCTTTTGGATTGGTTGGAGCTGTATTGTCATCTGGGAGGTCAGGGTCCGTTCTACCAGGTCGTTGCAGTGGCGGGTTTAACTAACCTAAATAAATAGGCTAATTTAACCCACTTGTAATAACCGCAAGTGCACGGTGCCTAACTGGTAAACAACGGCAAGTACAGGTCAATCCCACGAGGAAGGTGGATGCAATTGAAATTTATAATTTAATTTAAACTAATTTAAATGGAAAATGGGGTTACAGCATTTTAAAACTAAACCAAAAATAAATTTAAAAATAATAAAAATAAAATAAAAGAAAAATATGGATAAAAATGGATTTTTGTGAGCTTGGACTCACCAATGAGTTAGCAAAAACATTTAAATCTAAATTACTGAAAATTTAAATGAGAAGCTTACGGGATGAGAATCCCTTGCTTACACCGAATATGTGATCGTTACAATCCAATTCAACTTATATCATGTTTCTATCAAACATTAACAAATCATTTCAAGCAAATACGCTCTTACCAAGTATTAAGTGTCTTTTTAGAGCACACTTAATCAAAGTTTAAGCTTAATATTTTTAGCACATGCTTTGAATATTGATAAAGGGTAATTCTAACTACCAAACATATTAAGTTTAACTTCTCGAACATGAAAGGTGAAAGCAATTTATCAAAAATTCAGAAATAAATTATAATTAACAATTAAGAACACAATTCAGTAAAATAAATCAAAATGAATTATGCAACTCCTTTTGGTTTGACGCAAACTCGATGTGGTGGTACTCAGCAGGTGGTCCAAACATGAATCCCGAGACAAATGGTTGCAAATGCTCTGTGGTGGTACAAATGGTCTCCCGCCTCGCTACAGTGCGCTACAATACCGCCTTCGTCTCCAGCAAGCAGTGGCGCTGCTTTGCCTTCCTCTGTGCTCCTCGCGAGGGTCCTTGTCCTCCAAATGTCTCCAGAACCTGCAAAAGAAGAGAAAAGGTGACGAAACAGCGAGAAAACTACAAAAAAATAAAGGAGGACGAGGAACAAGGATTCCCTGTTTTTGCTTGTGAGCTCTGTCTTTTGAGGCGGCGTGGTGGTGGTTCTCGGTTTGTTGTGCTGGTGGTCGTCAGAGAGGGAGGCAGGAAGGAGCTCGAGACGAAGAGAGTCCGAGAGAAGAGGAGGAACATGGCGTTGTGGCGAGGCGGAACAGAACCGCGGTGAGGCTCTATTTTGCGGCGTGGTGGTGGTGGTGTTGTCTGGAGGTGATGGTGGTTGATGGATGATGGACAGGAAGAGGGACAGAGAGTGGTGGTGGAGTGAAAGTTTGACACGAAACAGAGTTGTCACGCCCCTGTTTCGTGGTGGTGGCGAGGTGGAGCGAGACAGGTGAGGACAGTGGAGGATGTGTGTTTGTGGATGGTGTCGTGTGATGAAAATCACAGTGAGAAAAGGCTTTAATTTTCTGTATTTTCTTTTCCCTTCTATTCCCCCATTTTGTGAAAGAAGAGGATTTGATCTTCTAATGATTTTTTTTCTTCCCTTTTCTTCCTCCCCTTTTCTCACCCTATTCTCTTACATTTATAGAGAATGATCAAAGTGAATAGGGATGAAATAATGGGGAGATTCATCAAGGTATAAATGAGAATATTCTCTAGGGGTAGGATTGGATTTAGGTTTATGGGTAGGTTTTGGGTTTAGGTTTGTGACCATCTGCTTTGTACCACCTCTAGAATCGACCAATTGTCATTCATTAAATTGTCGCCTTAATACGATTTCATCGTTCACGCTCAAATTCCTACAAAGACATGAAAATGAAATAATTACTATAAAATATAACACTAACATCTATAAATTAAGGGATATATTATGTAATAATTATGTGAATATCAGCTTCTCTAGCATTGCAGTGATTGCTATCTGTGTAGAGCTTTCATTGCTGCATAGTGGATTCATGTGCAACTGGCTTGTCTCCTTTGATTATCCCAACATCGTCGTCAGTATAGTACTTTAGGCATTGATGCATGGTGAAGGACACTGCACCCATCTCGTGTATCCAAGGGCGTCCACGCAACGTGTTGTACGTGGATGGAGCGTCGACAACAAGGAAATATGTCGACAAGACTCGTTTTCTACCCAATTCTCTACCTCCGACTGGTAATTGGATCATTCCAAATGGACGACGTTGTTCTCCACTGAAACCCGCCATTGGTTGATCATTGGGCGAGAGCATTTCTTCAATGAATTGCATCTTTCAAATGCTCTCGCGTAACGTTGTTAGGTACAAAAGGTTGATCGAGCTACCTGTGTCAACCATTACTTTTTTTATCTTCCACCTGGCTATCAGTACTGAAATCACCAGAGCATCGTTATGGGGGAAATGGACTCCTTTCGCATCCTTGTTGGAGAAGGTCAGAGTTCGATGTGTCGTTTTGGTACATTACATGGAAGGTTCTGGATGTTGGATTCTTGTTCATAAATCTCAGATTGATCGCTTCCGAGATCGATTGGATAACTCTTTCTCTTTAATTATGCCATGCAATACATGTATCAGCTCCCTTGTTCGCTCATTTGATCTGGTAGTAGCGTCTGCCTTATTTTTCCCTTCGGACTATTTCCGCCCAATGAGCTATCCGAGTCATCATTTTTGGACATGGTGCTCAATTTCGTCCTTCAAGTTGTAGCAGTCCTCGGTGTCGTGCTCGCAATCTTCATGGAAATAGCGATATTTGTTCTTATCTCACCCATCTGGATCTCCTCTCGTTTTGGGTGGCCATTTAACGTCCTCCCATTCACCATGTTCTTCAGGACATTAGCTCGATTTTTTTATCAAAGTCGTGAATGGTTTGTATGCCATGTTGATTGTGTTTGTCGATCGTTTATACCAGGATTTTCAGGGTTGCAGCCTTCCGAATTCTTGTTTATTGAACTCGAACATGCCACTGGTATGATGTCTTTTCGATTGGCCATTTTCCACTCGAGGTCTGTCATCTATTCGTCTTGCTTCCCCCTTCTCCTGACTAGCTGAAGAATGTCTCTTTTCAGATTCGTTTTTTTTCTTAGTAGCCACCATCTCCTCGAGAGTGATGAATTTTTGGGCGGTCTTCAATAAAGTCGTCATGATCTTTGGGAGTCTAGGTTCAGAGATTTATGAACAAGTATCACTATGAGAACAACTACTAGAATATTACCCGTGTTGTTGGCACTCCACATATGTTTATTTATTTTTACTGTCAATTATTAAACACTGGACACCCACTTCACCATCCCCACCATTGTCTCAATCAGTTTCATAAAAAAATCATATTTTAGAATACTAATTTTTTTAGAGTCAAACTCGGTTAAACTTATAACCGATTAAATGTTCAAATCTTTGTTTGAATGTTCAACAAAATGTTCACCCGTTTCGTTGAAAAATACAATACTTAGGCATGAAAATCTTTTAAATACTTACATATTTTAAAAATAAAATACATATTTTGAAATTTTAAGTGTTTGTATTGATCATTGGTTTTGTTGGAAAGATCTTCAAAATTACATTTCAATGATCTCAAAATCCGACAACAATGTAAATAGTTATGATAATTTTCATTTAAAAAAAGGAAAACACAATACTTTCTCTCTCGGCCACATGTATATTCCACTAACTTTTTCACAAAATTTTCATTTTCTTTGCCCTTTTATATGTTTTATATTTACAAACATGTCATTATAGAGGAGAATGAATCTCAACCCTCAACATCTTTTAACTTTTAATCCTAGCCTTATTTTATCTCTAATCCATTCGATTTGATATTGTTCCAATCAACAATGAATAGTAAAACACATATATGAATTGTAATATAGACTAGAGTATGCTCCGTGCCGTTGGCACTCCACATAATTTTATATTTGTTAAATATTTTGTACTGAACACTTTCGTCACTATCCCCATTTTCGTTCTCAATTAGTATTGAAGTGTAAGCTTATTCTAAGGTAAAAATATATATTATAAATTTTAAAGTTAGAATTAGTTAAATTTGAATCAGTCGGGGGAAAAATGTAAACACCGAGAATGAGTTCTCCCCCAAATTTTGAATTCGCCAAAATATGAAATTTAGAGTTTTTATTTAAATGTGCATTAAGATGCCCGACTCATTTTTTTGTAATATCAGTCCATCTCAATAATTTGAAAAATATTGAAAAAATATTAAAGACGTGAGATACAACGTTTTTTTATTATGAATATATATTTTTAAAATTTTTGCGCTTATATTGATCATTGGTATTGTTGGATAGATCTTCAAAAATGCATTTCAACGATACTAAGTTTACCAAAATTCGACAACGATGTAGATAGTTATGATAATTTTCATTTTGCTTAAAGAAAAATACAATATTTTCTCTCTCCGCCACATGTACATTCCATTAACGTTTTTCAAAGTTCTTATTATTTTGCCCAAAAATGAATCTCAACCATCAAATTCAATACATTTTCCAACTTTCAATCCTAACCATATTTTATCTCTAATCCAACTTTCAATACATTGTCTTATTCAGTCAGCAATGAATAGTAAAACATCATTCTGAATTGTAATATAGACTAGCATATTACCCATGCCTGTGGCATTCCACATATGTTTATTTATTTTTATTGTTAATTATCATACACTAGACACCCATATTATCATCCCTACTATTGCCCTCAATCAGTTCTATAAAATTATCATATTTTAGAATACTAATTTTTTTAAAGTAAAACTCGGTTAAAATTAGAATCGATTGAATGTTCAGAGTCTTTGTTTGACAGTTCATAAAATTTTCGTCTGTTTCTTTAAAAATATTATACTTAGGCATGAAAATCCTAAAAATACTTACATGTTTTTAAAATAAAATACATATTTTGAAATTTTAAGTGTTCGTTTTGATCATTGGTTTTGTTGGAAAGATTTTCAAAATTGCATTTCAATAATACCAAAACTCTGCTTGGTGAACAATAAAGTAATGCTTTTGCATTCTTTTACGGGCGGTTACACAAATATAGGCACTTGGTATGATTTGCAAAAAAATAGTTTGTGGAATTCTAATTCCACGCCTACGTATCTTGTAGTTAAGTGGTTCTGCAAATCTTTACGGGTTAAAATCCCCCATAAAATTTTGCAAGTCTCAGTCTTTCTTTCAATGTCTACTTAGACAATCCAACTTTATAAGGAAACAATTTTTTTAGAACTCTTAGCTTGTGTGGAAACTGTGAACCAGGCAACTCACGTATTTCCTTATTTTTTCCTTTCTCTCATCATGGTTTTCAGATATTATGTATCCTTCGGTTTTGGTAACTCTTCTTCTCTTGTTATGTTTTTGTTTTGTTTTCAACAAACAACTACTCTTTAATTAGATTTTCAGCAGCATATATCCAAAAAAAACTTGATCTCTTCCAAGTATGCTATGAGTTGCTTGTGTTATATTTACTTGAGAATACATCCTGTCGGTGTTGGTGGCTATGGAGCATGAGATGCTCTGCTTGACTATTACATTTGCATGAAATCAAGGATCCAATCACATGGCTAAGGAGGGCCTCATTGCATTGCATGGGCCACTCCATTAATCCATATTCCATTCTCGTTAAAATCACCTTGAATTAGTATTTTGTTGTCCATGGATTTGATCGCATTAAGTTCCAAGTTGATCAAGTAAGCAAGCTATATCCTTTTAACTATAGTAAATAGGAACCTTATATTTTCTTTTAACAATCCATTCTATTTTCAAATGCAAATATATCCTTTGGTTAAAACATTGTCACGTAACAATCCATTCTATTTTGAAATGCAAATATATCCTTTGGTTTAAACATTGTCACAGTTCCCTAAATAGGCATTTATATTTTCTTATTGAATCTTAATTTTGAGGTTTTTGTACCCAGCAAAGATGGCACTGCCAAAATATCCATGTCCATAATGTCTAATAAAAATATACTTTTGGATGGATCACATCCTTGTTTGCTATATGGTTATGATGGTTTTAACGGTAGCATTACACCATATTTTAGTAAGGCCCGAAGCGTTCTGTCGAGGCATCTAGGGACTGTCATCTGCATAGCAAATATTTGCGAAGGTGGAGAGTATGGAGAATAATGGTATAAAGCAAAATCACTTGCGAAAAAATAGAATTCCTTTGATGACTTCATTTCTACTTCCGAATTTCTTGTTTCTACTGGTTATACCCAACCCAAAAAGCTTTGTATTGAAGGTGGAGTAATAGTGGGCTTCTTGCTGGAGCATGTATATATATATATATGAAGTTGAATTGATCAAACACATATACTAAATATTGTGAAAAAGACCATAGTCATAAGAATAGGCATTTCTTGAGATATCTAATATGATACAGATTCCATCAATTTTAAAAACATGTAGGTTGTGTCTTGCCTCGTCAAAATCTCATGGGATCTCTGAATTCCTGACATGATAGAATACTTGCTATAATAGAAAATAGAAATATTTGCTACAATGAAATATAGAAGTATTTGCTATAATAGAATGTAGAATATTTGCTATAATAGAATATAGAAATCACCGAAGTATTTGGACATGGTACTATTTGATAACATTGTTTACACTATTCTCCCATCGTAGTATTTGCTATAATAGAATATAGAAATCACCTCCATGCTGTGATAAAAAAGCAGTGATAGGATTGTCTGGAACGATGATAAAAACTGTGATAGGATGGGCCTCAGTAATAAAAAAAAATGTTGTGCTAGAAAAAAAACAGTTTATGAATAAAATAAATAAATAATAAATAATAAATAAATAAATAAACAGTGATAGGATTGGTACACACCATGCATCTCTATATCACATGGGATTGCTTTTGGAAAAAGGGATCATGAAGCACAAATAGTGTTTGAATAATACATCAGGTTTGAAGCCTAAAGGAAATAGGATTCTATTTTGGCACCACCATTGGTTGGTATTAGAGTCGAGGAGTTCAAAGTAGCTTTGCTCATTAAATGGATTTGAAGGTTTGCATGGAACCAGGGTTCTGTAGAGAAAAGTGATTGCAACCAAGTATGGGGCTACCCCATCAGATTGGTTTTGCTCAATCAAACATCACCACCCATGGATGTTTTCTTTGGAAGGAGAATATAAGCTTAAAAAATTGTATGGAGGAAGCCATTTCTTTTGAAGTTCATAAAGGCGAAACTGAGATCACATTAGTTAGCTACATATTTCTAATTATGCAAACTTCTTAGAATTTTGTTTTTTTCAAGTGTGTACCTAGATCAAACTTAAGCTTGGTTGAAGGACTAATGTAGATATTTGTTTATATAATGTAGATGTTAGACCCTTATGATGAAAATTTATTAAAAAATAAAATTGTTGTTGCGGCAGCCCATGCTACAATTGCTACCACTGTACCAACAATTTACAACACTATTCCAAAAGAACCATATGTTGATAAAGATGCTCAGCAAAGAGTTTATATGGACTCTATCATTTTTAATGACAATAAGTTTTGTGCTAATTTGAGAATGAGCACAGATGCCTTTCTTCAACTATGTAGCTTTATTAGAGAAAAGGGTGTCTTGAAAGACACAAAAAATGTTCAGGTAGAATAAATGCTTATGCGGTTTCTTCATTTGATTGGTCACAGTGTACGCCATAGTGTGCTCGTGGGACAATTTTTTTGTTTTGGGGAAACGGTTAGTTGACAATTTATTGAGACTTTAGTGGCTATTCTATCTCTGTACAACTGTTTAGCAGCTGATCACGTTGAAGAGATACACAAATATGGAATCCAACCTAAGATTGGTAGTAATACTCGGTACGCAACCTATTTTAAGGTAAGGATAAAAATAATTTTTAAGTTTTTTTAAATCGTTAATAGATATATTAGTTTTACTTACCTAAATTATGTGTACATACTCTTATAGGATTGTGTTGGTGCTTTAGATGGAACGCATTGTAATGCAACAATCCCAGAAGAAGATCAAGATAGGTGTAGAGGTCGAAAAACTAAAACGACACAAAATGTGTTAGCAGCATGTTCTTTTGACTTAAAGTTCACTTATGTTCTAGCTGGTTAGGAAGGCAGTGCACATGACCAGAAAGTGTTAGATAATGCTCTTTCTAGGTCAAACTCATTCATTGTCCCACAAGGTATATAAGACATTAGATTAGTTTATTCATAGATATAATGTTTAATTATAAAAAGATTTTTGATAATAAAATATATTTTCTTTATAAGAAAGTATTATCTCGTGGATGTCGAATACACACATGAACCAGGTTTCTTAGCTCCATTTAAGAGTACTGGATATCATATAAACGAGCACAGAGGTCGGACACCTGAAAATCAAAAAGAGTTGCTCAATAAATGGCATTCAAGCCTTAGGAATGCAATTGAGAGAGTTTTTGGGGTACTAAAGAAACGGTTGCCCATGTTATCTTCCGATTTTTTTTATCCCTTCAAGACACAAGTGAAAATAGTGATGGCATGTTTCATTTACACAACCACATAATGGGTGTCGATCCGACAAATCCATTACTTGAAGAAGTTGACCGAGAACTTGACGCATCTATTGGTGGGGACGAAGAAGCACCAATCCCAACTTATCAAGAAATACTTAGAGCAACACAAATTAGATGGATACAATTTAGAGACAATCTAGCCAAAAAAATGTATGATGATTACAAACATCGACGAACACGAGCATGAATAATTGTTTTTATTCCTAGTTGTTACTACTTGTTGAAGTATGGATTTTATTATTCATCTTAGTTATTTAATAACAATGGCATGTAGAAATTTTCATATGGTTCATGGAATTATAAATATCATCCCATTATTGTTTTTTTTTTTTTTACTCATATAGTAGTACTAACAACAAATATGGAATATTGGGAGAGCCAATTCTAAGCCGATGAAAATTAGGGAAAAGAAAAGAAGACATCTTATGTGGGACTGCACGATGGATACTATCATGATTGAAGCATTACTTGAGCAAGAAAGGAAAGGCCACAAATATGGAATTGGGATCTGTGTGCATATATTGTCGTCATTCACGCGATGTCTCAAAAAACAAACAAATATATATAGGTTGAGGACAATGAAAACTAAATATATAAATTTTCTTGCGCTAAAAATAAGAGCGGTATGGGATGAGATCCAATTAAGCAAACACTGACTGCATTCGAGGATAAGTGGAACGAGATTTTTGCAAATCCAGTTAAGTTTTCCATTACTTTTTATTGCCTTTGTTATTGGTAGTCAATTCATGGTTTTTTTTATGATATTAGTATGACTATAATTATTTGACTATTTTTTATTTTTAAATATTGTTATATTTTTTCTTGTATGATATTTCAGAAGGCCAAGAAAAAATTCAAGCATTTTCGAACTAGAGGCCTAAGTTGGAATTTTGGTAAGTTGGCAATTGTTATAGGAAACCATCATGCTATGGGAGACTGCTCAATTGGAGGAATCGATTGTGTAGATATTGACAAACTTGATGCTGGTGAGGATATGCCTAATATTGATACATATGAAAACTTGGATAATATTTATGAAACTGGTAATTTGGTGACTCCTTCCAATAAAAATCCCACAACCATAGAAAAAAAAAACATGGACAAAAGAAACGCGACTTTGAAGAAGTTAAAGAAATGGTCCAAGGTTTATATAAAAAAATTAACAAATCTTAGAGAAGTTGTGGATCCTATTTCTATTGGGAAAAAATTATGAGGAGAGATGATGAAGATTGAAGAATTTAGTAAAGGTCATTTGTTGGCTGCAATAAAAATTATAAGAAGAGACCTCCTTGAGACAGAAATATTTATTCTAAGTGATGCGGAAGAGAGAAATGTAATTTTGGAAGAACTAAGAAAGCAAATTGGTGATATTTAAATTAGTATTTCTAGTCTTTATGTGTTTGTTTGTATAGTCGTGAACAAATAATTATAGTTAGATTTTCATTGGTGTTTGAGAGCATATTTTGACATTAAGTTATTTGTCATTAGTGATATTATTATTATTATTATTATTATTATTATTATTATTATTATTATTATTATTATTATTATTATTATTATTATTATTATTATTATTTAAGAACTCTTTTTATAAAACTAATGAATAATAGTAGTGGGAAGAATTAGTTAATTAGAATTGTTTTTCCATTTTTATGTAAATGGTGTTTGCATAAATGCAATATCCAGGCCAACCAAGCAAATATTGGGTGTATGCATTTTTTTTCATTAATTGTTACCAAGCAGTTGTAAAGCAATGCACTGCAAATTAATGCATATGCAAACTAATGCAAAAATTTTGCAGAATGCAAAGTTTTACGATGTACTAAACGGAGCCCAAGTTTATCAAAATTTGACAACTACGTAAATAATTATGATAGTTTACATTTTGAAAAAAAAAGGGAAACACAAAAGTTTTTCTCTCCACCACATGTACATTCTACTTACTTATTTACAATTTTTCATTATTTTTGCTCTCTACATGTTTTAAATTTACAAACATGTCATTGTAGAGGAGAATAAATCTCAACCCTCAACATTTTTCCAACTTCCAATCCTAGACCTCTTTTATCTCTAATTTTCATTTGATGTTTGTCCTAGTCAGCAATGAATAGTAAAACAACTATGTGAATTGTAAGATAGACTAGCATATTACCCGTGCCGTTGGCACTCTACATATGTTTATTTATTTTTACTGTCAATTATCAAACACTGGACACCCACATCACCATTGCCTTCAATCAATTTCATAAAAATATCATATTTTAGAATACTAATTTTTTTAGAGTCAAACTCGGTTAAACTTAGAACCGATTGAATGTTCAGAATCTTGGCTTGAATGTTCAATAAAATGTTCGCCCGTTTCATTGAAAAATATTATACTTAAGCATGAAAATCTTAAAATACTTACACATTTTTAGAATAAAATACATATTTCGAAAGATCTTCAAAATTGCATTTCAATGATACCAAGTTTATCAAAATTCGACAACTACGTAAATAGTTATGATAATTTTCATTTAAAAAAAACACAATACTTTCCCTTTCCGCCACATGTATATTCCATTAACTTTTTCACAAATTTATCATTTTCTTTACCCTTTTATATGTTTTATATTTACAAACATGTCATTGTAGAAGAGAATGAGTTTCAACCTTCAACTTTTAATCCTAGCCATCTTTTATCTCTAATATTTTTTATTTGACTTTGTCACAATCAACAATGAATAGTAAAACACCTATACGAATTGTAATATAGACTAGAGTATGCCTCGTGCCGTTGGCACTCCACATAATTTTATTTTTGTTAAATATTTTGTATTGAACACTTCCGTCACTATCCCCATTTTTTCTCTCAATCAGTAATGAAGTGTAAGCTTATTATAAGGTAAAAATATCTCTCTTACAATTCAAAGAGGTGTTTTCCTTTTCATAGGAACTGTAGAGAGTCTGTATGTCCTACGTGGCAAAGTTATATCTTTGGCAAAACTTAATTGAAGCATTTTACCCCCGATGTTTTCCTCACTCTCTCCACACCTCCTCCTCACAAGCATGTATTTTACCCCCGATGCTTTCCTCACTCTCTCCACACCTCTTCCTCACAAGCATGTCCTTTCCCCTCTCTTCCTCTGCGATTCCAATTCTCTAGCCCGCCACAACCCACCTTCCTCTTTCTTCTCCCCAAATTCTTCATCTCACTCTACCAAAGGGAGAAGAAGGGTCTTGGTTTGTTTCTTGAAACAACCACCACCACAAATTCAACCCTAAACTCTCATCTATCTCCCCCCAACTTTCTTCTTCTCGATTCCTTCTCTCCTCTCCCTTTTTGTTCTCCTCCTTATCCTCTGCAACTTCTCTTCCCTTTTCCAACAAGTTGGGGTTGGAGAGTCACCAAAACCTCCTCAAAACCTTGATGAACCCGAGAAAGAAAGCTCTGAACCCAAACCCTCCCTCAATCAAAATGAGATTCTCAGAGTTCTGGAGATCATCGAGAGAGATTCCGTCGCCATTGCTGAAAGCTACACCTCCCTATTTTCTTCCCTCTGTCTAGGTCTCTCTGAAGTCAGTCAATTTCTTTCAATTTGGGTAATGTGCTTTGTGATTATGATCCAAATTTTTGTTGAATAGAAAAGAAAAAAATAATTAAAGCACATTAGCCACAAGTCAATTTTTCTTCTTCTCAATTTTTGTTTTCATTCTCATTGTTCCATTTCTCCACTCTCCTTGCATTTTCACTCTCTGTCTCTTCTGAGCAAAATATGAGCCACAAGTCTATGTTTCTTCTTCAAATTTCTATTTTTTTAGAGCCTTCGATTGTTTATTGAGATGCCTGGAAAAGGGAACGCGATCGGTTCAGGAGGCAACAAGAAGGCGACCTCGTGAAGCAGCAAGGTTGGTCTCCAATTCTTTGTTGGGAGAAATGCTAGGCTCCTGAAGGTTGGCAAGTATGCAGAGCATGTCGTGCTGATGCCTCTGTGTATCTCGCCGATGTTCTTGAGTACCTAGCCACTGAGATTTGTTGTTCGTTCTATGGGTTTTGTTGATTTTGCGTTTTTTGTTTCTATGTTATGTTGGTTTTTGGTTCCCCTGTTTTGTTCTTCTTGGGGTTGATTTTTGTGTTTTCAAATGCTGGGTTTGATGAATTTTGAGATAGGTTTTTTTTAAAATTTTGATGATTTTTGTGTCTGGGATTGACTAATTTTAAGTTTTGCTTTCTGGGTTTTTGTTGATTTGGATGATTGTATGTTGTTTTTAGGTGTTGGAGTTGGCAGGGAACGCGGCCAGGGACAATAAGAAGAGCAGGGTGATTCCTAGAAACATTCAATTGGTTGTGAGGAACGATGAGGAGTTGAGCAAGTTGCTTGGAATGGTGACAATTCTGAGAGTCGGAGTGATGTCCAACATTGACAACCACTTCTTCTCAATTTGGCTAATGTGCTTTATTGGTCGTGTAGTGTTGATTGAGTTGAGAAATCCATGTTGTTAAACCCCACCTGTTCAGAGAGGTGAATCTCCGAAATGGATGTGAGTTCCCCAATTTCAAGTTCACTTTTTTAACCCTAATTTATGCCCTCTTTTGCAAGTTATGCTCAATTGGTTTTGATTAATTTGGTGGTGTTTTTTTTAATGGGTTCAAAGAGACTTCTCATTTATATAATGTTAAAATAGGGTTATGAGCACCAATCTTGCCTCCGTTGATGGCAATTTCGTTTTGTTGAGCGTTGTGTTCAAATCACAATTTTCTTGAAGATCTGAACTAAATGTCAAGCCTGTTGAAGAGTGGTTTTAGTACTAATGAAGGTTTCAATTTGTAAATAGCAACCAAGAAAGTGGGAAACATAAAGACTTTTCACAGATTTTCTAGGGTTGTTGTGTGTGTAATACAACAAAACAATGATCATAAATGTTTATCGCACATAACAATTAAGTGTCAACATATCAACGTATAAATTAGTCATAACCTATGCAACCACAACACGTTATTTCTACAAAAAAACATGTCGACACTCGCAGATACTCCCATTGGACACTCCATACTTATATCATCAACTCTCTATAACTTTGAGGCTTTTCAGCTTAATCTGGAATTTGGGGTTTAACAAATTTGTTATGAAATTATAGGGCTTTTATGTTAAGTGTTTTACACATTGGGGATATTTAGGGTTTTCCAGAATTTTTATATGTATATATTTTTATTATTATTGGGTTGGTTTTGATTTGTCTAAATTACTGCAGGTTGCTTCTATGCCATCTCCAAATTCAGCCCATTATCTTTGTAATGAAGTACATTCTCTTCAAACCCATGGTTATGTTTTTCTACTCCAATTTATGCCTCTAGGATATGCGTTGCATAGTACTTCAGTGATAGATTATTTGTATTTCTTCTTTAAGAGTTAACTTAGGAGTTTCTCAAGATTAATTCCAACTCATGTGTGTCTTCAATTTTTTAGGGATGAATACTTTATGTTCTCTTCCGCATCTCCATACAGTACATTGATAAAACTAAACATGGGAGTGACACTGACACGTACGATGCTGATGGAGAGTAAGGGAGCTAATCCCAATCCTTATTTTGTTAGTTAGTCTATTTATTATCTTGAACACGTTCCATATTTGTACTCTTGCTCCCCTAAGAGTTTTCATTTGATAATTAGTCTATATTTTTATCTTAAAATAGGTTTGCACTTCAAAACTAATTGAGGGCCAAAGTAGGGATGGTGGCAAGGGTGTTCAATAAATAATATTTAGCAAAACAAATGTATATGGAGTGCCAACAGCACGGGTTATACCCTAGTATATTATAAATTTTAGAGTTAGGCTTAGTCAAATTTGAATCAGTTGGAGGGAAATTTTAAAAGACGAAAATGAGATCTTCTTCAATTTTTGAATTCGCCAAAATATGAAATTTAAGGTTTTTGTTTAAATGTGCATTAAGATGCCCGACTCGCTTTTCTTATATGAACGACTCGTCTCAGTGGTTTGAAAAATATTGAAAAAATATTAAAGACGTGAAATACATTATAGATTTTTTATTTATAAAATATATATTTTTAAAATTTTGGCCCTTGTATTGATCATTGATATTGTTGGAAAGATCTTCAAAAATGCATTTCAACGATACTAAGTTTACCAAAATTCGACAACGATGCAGATAATTATGATAATTTTTATTTTGCTAAAAAAACACAATATTTTCTCTCTCCACCACATGTACATTCCACTAACGTTTTTCAAAATATTTTTATCAACCCTCAAATTCAATACATTTTTCAACTTTCAATCATAACCATCTTTTATCTCTAATCCTTTTGTTGACTTTGTCCTGGTTAACAATGAATACTAAAACACCATTCTGAGTTGTAATATAGATATCTAAAAGAAAAGAAAAAAAAATAACACCCTAGAAACTTAAGTCCCCATCAACTTAAACAATAATACAGCCTACTATGAATGTCTGTTAAATCAATTATACAATGCGGTTGGATGTCTGACATTTGGGAAAGTGACATGCATCAAACGGCTTTAGATTTCCACAATGCTAGGGTGAGCAAATGGACTTCAAGTACAGCTGAAGCAAACCTAGGGCTTTAGATTTCCATAATGCTGCAACTAAATTCTTATTCTTTTATGGTAAAAAATATCAATGGATGGTTGTGACAAAGGGTTTTTTCAAAGTAGGTTTTATGTGATCATGTTATTGAAGATCTAAATCTAAGCATCCAACAATGCAGAACATATATCTTAAACGACTTTTTTTACACTTTTTTCCTTAAATAATAACACTTCATCAATCTAAACAAGTACAATATTGTCCGCATCAGGGAAAGAGACACATTGATTGTGTTATTCAATGATTATCAAACATCAATTATAATAAAGTTATTAAACTCTACATATCTTCACCAAGGAAACTTCTTAAGTGCACTGGTGTTGTGTCTGGTGGTCACCAGGCACCGTCCATTTGCCTCGAGATATGAATTATTTCATATTTCGAGGCAAGTGGACTGTGCCTGGTGGCCACCAAGCACAACACCAGGCACACCACCAGGTATTGTAGTAGTGCTCCTTCACCAAAGAGCAATAAAGGATACCTAAAATCTAGAGAACCAGGCTCCTGGTGTCAATGCCATGGGCCTTTCTGTCTGTGTGATTGTGTTCAATTGGGGCATTATGAACATCTCTAGATACTCGTTCTCTAGACAAGTTGTAAAGGATATGAAAATGTCAAACACAACTATGGCTTTGCTATCAGTTACAAAGCTTAAAGCTCATTCTAGGAACTCATGCTAGTAAATGCCAGAGAGACTCCATCCAACAAAGACCATATGAAACTGAGTCAAGTGATTTTGTCAACATAGGATCCAAATAAAACTTCTTAAAGTGACGAAGAATGCTCTTAATATCAAAGATGAGGGACCCCAATGTCAGAAACTCTATCTTACACTACACCAAAACAGTGTTTTTGTAACTGTTTTAAAGTGTAACTGAAAATATTAGAATCAGCTATCAAATGATACTATTCTTGGTGATCCTAAATTTAGAATCATGTTGAAAGTGATACTACTTAAAATTAGTATCATTTGGCTAATGATACTATTATTTATTAAATGATTCAACTTTACAAATTTGCATCTCAACAAAGATGATACTAATTGTAAAAGAGAATCACATACTTAAAATTAGTATCATTAGCCAAATGATACTAATTTTTACTAAATGATTCAACTTTACAAATTTGCATCTCAACAAAGATGATACTAATTATAAAAAGAATCACATAGTGCATGATGCTGATTTTTGTTAGAAGAAACAATTGTATAAATTAGCATCACATAATAAATTATACTATTGAAAATACTGTCACTACATGATTCTTGCAAAATCTTTGAACAACACAGAAGAGTGAAGTTGATACTATGACAAAATCAAAATATTATTCAGTTTAATCTCTTACAGCTTACAAAAAAAATGCCCAACTTACAAAAAAAACATGTTTTTACCCTACTGAAAATATTAGAATCAACTTGGTCATTACAATAACAAGACCAACATCAACAAAATTTACAGGTTCTTTCAATGTAACTGCTCATATGAAAACAGTAAGATAGTCATTGCAATAACAAAATCAAAAGTACAACCAGGTCTGGTCACCAACATCCAGACAATCCAAAGCTGTTCATGCAGTGTTAGTGAATTGCTCTGACAGATTCAAATTGAACATTCTCCATTGCATACTCTGAACTCCTAGGTCCTTGTGCATTATTCCCTGCAAATAAAGTAAAATAAAGCTCAATCAATATGCTAAATAAAGTTGATGAAGTGAGCCAATAACTGGAAAACACTGAAATTGCTCTGATGTCATTATTATTATTATTATTATTATTATTATTATTATTATTATTATTATTATTATTATTATTATTATTATTATTATTATTATTATTATTATTATTATTATTATTATTAAAATACCAGCATTATAGTTGAAGAAGAAAACAAAATACAAAGAGACAAAGCCAACAACTTTGAGGGCCAGTGACTAAGCAGGTCACTAGAGAAAAAAAAATGAATTCCTGATCAGCTTCACAAAAACTACACCTGTTAGTGATGCAACGACCTCTTCTAGCCAAGTTATCCCTGTCAAAATTTCAGCATGCCCAACTGCCCACAGAAGGAATTCACTCTCAGAGGAACTTCTTTCATCAAGAAAAAGCTTGTGATCTAGGAGGGAAGAAGGGAGGGCAACTTGATTAGAACTAGCAAGCCTTGGAGCCACTTGGAGTGAAAACTGTTTACTGAGAACTAGATAAGACAACAGTATGAAGCAATTTCAAGAAAGTGTAACAGCTGAGATAGCTCAATTTTCTTTAGTTCCCCCTTAACAGCTAAGTTCCTGTTGGGAGAGTTGTTTGTGACTCCTAGGAAACATTGGGTAACCACAACTTCTGTGCACAAAAACATTTTATAGATTGGGTTATAAGTGTCCTTCAAAGGAGCCTGACCAACCCACCTATCATCCCAAAATCTCATCCTGCTTCCAATTCCCACTCAGAAAGAGATTTGTTGTTCAAAAATAGCTTGATATTCATGATCGATTTCCACCAACTGCAAGTATATGATGAATTGGAACTTATAGTGTACAAGCCCAAACTAGCTTATCAGGCACACACAAACTAGTTGACTAGCACAAGTTTTATGGATGAAGAGTTTTATGCAACGGGGTGATCAAATGAGAGAGAAGAAAGAATCTTCAGGTTTGATATTGGATAACGGATAGTGAGAACAAATAAAGACACACTGGCCTGGATATAGTAGCCCTTGCAAATTCTCGACATTGTGAAAAAACACTTTAAGTACTTCCCAAAATTACTCTTTGACCTATATCAAAAAGAAAAATCAATAGAGTTTAATATGATTCAAGGAAAATAGGAAAGAAAACCTTCAATAAATAATTGACAATTGAATAATAAGAACTCTATCTAAATGGTATAAAGTTGCAAAACCATATACTAGAGCTGAATTTATATGTGAGAAAATTGAAACAAGTACTAACCTATGCATATTTGATTAGTGCCTTCAACCACACTACATATCCACCCTTTCCTATATCTCCCAAACATATTGCACCTCCTTGTCTTCCCAAGTACAAAGCAACATTATTATTCATAATAGAATCAACCAAGACCTTCTCTTCTAGCTCTTCAACTTTCCGACCATGACAAACTCCATGGGTCTCATCTATGACCACCCTCCCTTCTGCTACTACTTCATATTCCATACTTAGTAATTCACAAAAAAATTTAGCATTCCTAGGTCGTATATTAGTATTGGAGTTAGATGTAGAGGCAATATCGCATGTTGCATTTCCTTTAATCACAGGTGGGGTCATCCCCATGTATCCATTCAGTAAGGCCTACAATACCCAAACTTATCAACATACAAGTACAAATTTATGAAAGCCAATGAATGCCATGAAACTTATTTATAAAACAATCGATCTTCTAGACTTATTATTTACAATAAAAATAAAATAAAAACTGTATGCAACATAGTCATACCATCATTTGTTCCATCTGTGTGGTCATAGTCACCATATGTGATTTCATGGACGTCATTCGAGATGCAAGACCATTATTTTCATTCTGAATCAACCGAAGCTTCATTAATGCAGGAAGTGAAGATTCGATCTGTGTTCTTGACACACTAGATCCAACACCACGAACATGCCCCCTAGAATCTTTACCAAACACCTTCCCTAAAGGATCATCATCCAATGAATAACTGGTGTTCTCCCCCTAGTCCAACTGAATTTTCTTTACTTGTTCCTATATTTCCATAAATCTTGGATTAAATATTGTTTCCCAAATAGGACAATAGTATCACATATCATTGTAAATAATCTCAAAACCATAAACTGTAAAAATATGAGTCATGTCTCATATTTACCTCCTGAAGATAGACAACCAACAAATAGAACGAATATTTTAATAAACGTGTTAAAAATATATGTGCCTTAAGGCAAGAACAATAACTCACAAACTCACCATAATTGGGCCAACATCTTCTGGGACAGTCCCATCTTTTTTGGTGTGAGCTTTAATCCACACATCTGTCCGTGTGATTGGCTTTGGATTTGTCCATTTCATTTTCTGCAAATTCAGAGGTAATATGTTAACCTTTTATATCACATTTTAAACATATTTTAGCTTAAAGGTATAAACAAAAGTACATACCATTTTGTATTCTACCCTAGCATAACCAAAACGGCCACTGTTGTGGGTACCTTGAATTTTTGATCTAATTTTCATGTTTTGCTTTCTTTTCTCTTTGGCAGCTATGGTAGACTCATTCTTGATAAATCCTTTCCAATGCTCCAGCCTAATATCTGCAGGTCCGTTAGCCTCTCTTTCCTTATCCGTGAGAAAAAGATCATAGAAATTTTTACGTAAAGTTGACTTAAATCGCCTAAATGCTGCTGCCATTCCGCACTCACACTTTTTCTTATAGTAATCTGGCAGATCATATTCTTTCTGGTAGAGATTCCAATGTTAGTAACATGTTATTCATGATCAAATTAATAAACTGCAATAATAAATGATAACTCTACCCTTAGATCAGTCCAAATGTATTCCATGTAATTTTTGGGCACCCTTTTCCAATTTGTGTAAGTAATTGAAATGTGGGTCCGAACAAGTCTGCCAACTTTACTTTTCAATTTTCCAGCCTCACTCCCCACAGCTTGGCCATGCTCGTTCAATTTGATATGGGTTCGTTGGATGGAAGATGATCCGGATGCTCCAAACATATATCAAGAGAATTAAACACGTTTCTGCAAAAGAATTAAGATGAAGGCATCAAAACAATGCACTTATACACTGATATAACAGAGTACAGAATTCCATGCAGATCACAGACTATTTTCTCATAATTGCATTGTCTGGAAGCAAAATATAACAGCAAAATAATGGCAAAGAGTCTTTTTCCTCAAAACTATAAGTAAGCTTAACTACAATTTCCAGGACCAAACCCCGCCCTCTTGTTTTGTAAATCGTAGATTATCTTCATTTTCTGCTGTTGCATGTTACCAATAATTGTTGCCTCACCTGCATCTTGATTACCAGCAAAACCCAAACAAAGTTGTGAATAATCACCATCACCCTTAATATTAATCAAGATGCCCTCAGAATCCATCACCTGCATATAGGCATTTCCTTCGAAAACAAAAACTATTATTGGTACCTTCACTTTCTTAGCTGAAGTAAAGTCGTAACAAGTGTCCAATACCGAAAAAGCAGGAGCCTTCGGGTAAGGTGACATGTACTGTTGGAATGCAGATTTTAATGAAGAATAAGCACTTGGAGGTAAGCTGGTTATTACTGTTACAGAACCATGTCGTGTTATAAGTTATACCGAACTTGAAAGCTCTATCTCCTAACTAATTCATGTCTTCCATTATTACCAACTTCAACCCACTAATGGTACACAACTATATAGAATTTTCACAGCCACAACAAATACATTAAGAAGATACAAAGGTATTTTAATTTCATAAATAAATAAATAAAAAATAAAAAAACACTCACCTTGGCATGAAATGACTCAGTTTCCTTGACAAAATATTCAACAAATGATCCAATACCACTAGTCATAATTATAATAGTAACACTGTTAAAGAATGGATCTCCAATATAAAAAAACAAATACAAATGATCAAAAACCATGAATTCAATTGCAAGAGGAATAAACATAAGAAGGTCTGATTTCTACAATATCAGTTTGTATATGTTCATCATCTATGTTTAACTTATAAACCCTTGACTAGATTCTTCAAATTCTCATTATCATCAAGAATAGATTGATAAACGGAAGGGGCCTCCACTTCATCAACACTCTTAGTCAATCTCTTCGGTGTATGTAAAACGACATGCCATTTGAAGATCCTCATGTTTTGGATAGGCGTGCTGAAGTAACAAAGGAAGCAAGACTTGCATAATTGCATGGTAGTCATGAGACTTTAGTCCTTTAAGTTCAAGGGGTTGTAAGCTAACTTTATTACTCAACTTAGAGGAAAACCCATTGCGCAATCTCAAATTCTTCAATATATGAAAGAAATATTGTTTTTCATCTTTACCCAAAGAAAATGATGCCTTTGGTATAACACTTCTGCTAGAACTCTCATCTTCTCTCACCCACAATTTCTTCTTTATTCTCATGGTTTCCATATCTTTACGGGCATTTGTTCCATCTTTTGTTTTATCTTTGATATCGAGAATTGTGGACAAGAGAATATCACAAACATTCTTCTCAATGTGCATAACATCTAGACAATGTCGAATCATGTGTTCTTTCCAATACGGTAAATCAAAAAGTGCTGACCTTCTATACCAAGCACTCAAGGTATTTTCAACCTCATTACCACCACCATCATTCCTTTTGCGTTTTCTATTCACGGGAAACTTTCCTTTACCAATTTTATCTTGATGTTGGTCACTTTCTGCTCAATATCTACACCGGATAAACGTTGTGGAGCTAGACAATCTTCAACCTTTCCATTAAAATTGCATTTATCTCTTCTAAACCTGTGACTTTGGGGAAGGAATCTACGATGTCCCCGATAGCATAACTTTTTACTACTCTCAAGACGTTCAGATTCAGTTTCTCCACCACAAACTAAGTAACCATGTGTTACGCAACCTGATAAAGTCCCATATGCGGGGAAATCATGAATCCCCCACATCAACATAGCTTTCAAAGTGAAATTGGTTTTGGTGAACGAATCATAAGTTATTATCCCCTCAAACCACAAAAGCTTCAGTTCATCTATCAATGGTTCTAAGTATACATCAATGTCCTTACTTAGTGCCTTTGGCTCTGGTATCAATATCGACATCATGGCAAACCTCTTTTTCATGCACAAAGAAGGTGGCAAATTATAAGGCACCACAGTTACCAGCCAACAACTATGGGTGCTACTAAGAGTGCCATGTGGATTAAAACCATCGATTGATATTGCAAGGCGAACATTACGTCCTTCCGTTGCAAAATCTGGCCACTTCCTATTAGCAGATTTCCATGCAGATGAATCCATAGGATGACGGATGACACTGGAAGAGGATTCTGCTCGAAGGTGCCAAGTCATTTCCTTTGCTATCCAAGGTATACTATATAACCTCTTTAGCCTAGGAATCAAAGGAAAATGTCTCACCACTTTTTGAGGCACTTTACTAGACTTATTACTGCTTAAGTTCAACTTAAATCTTGGCATTTTTCATATAGGACACTCAACCTTATCTTCATGCTCCTTCCTATATAGAATACAATCATTCACACACGCATGAATCGTTTCACAAGTCAGCCCAACATCGTTGATCATTTTCTTCATGTAAGTGTAATTGACTGGCATTGTGTTTCCTTCAGGTAATAACTCTTGAAAAAGCTTGAGTAGTTTGATAAAACTATTATCTGACCAACCAAATTCTACCTTTATGTTATTTAACTTAACAACGGCATACAATGTTGTAAAGTTTTTTGGACAAGAAGGATACAAAGGTTGTTTGGCATGAACATGCAGATATTTGTACTTTTTACCTCCATCCATTTGAGGTTGATCATTAACCTTGAAACCTCCACCATCATCATCTTCATTTTGAGTAACGTCCTCCATTAAGGAATCAACTGCCCCACCATGCATTTCAAAAGCATCATTAACAAGGTCTTCCATTCTAGCATCGTCAGAACCATCATTTCTTTCTTTCACACATGCTGTAGTTGATTGTTCTTTCTCTATATTTTGCTCCCCATGGTGATACCAAATCTTATATGTCTTCACTATACCATACCGATGCAAATGAAAAGAAATTTTATCTAGGTCAACCATCCCCCTCTGATTTCTACATTTATTACATGGACAAGAAAACAATTGTTGTCCACTACCATTGTCCTCCACGAATTTCAAAAATTGGGCAACCCCGGCCACATATTTTGGGCTTATTGTATCAGACTCATCCATCCATTCTTTACTCACATATGACGACATTTTACACAATACATCAATTCAATAAATGACATGTAAACTTTAATGGTCCACGGCACAATAAGAACGTAGCTTTAATGGGCTGTGTGAAGAGAATACATTTAGAGTTTGCAATCTATTGAACTGTTCAACTATGTTTGGATAATCTACAGTATAAATACAGATTAGTTGAAACTGATTATAAAGGTCTGATTTAGCACGCCAAGGGAAAAAAGATTTACTCAAGAATGAAGAATTTTTTTTTATAAAATTGATAGCAAACCAAAAGGGAATTATAAATTTATTATGAAATGATAATAGCTACTATCAACAATTTAAAGACAATAAAAAAGCTCAGACTTCTTCCCCTGACAACGGTCCTAAGCTTCAAAATCACAACAGAAACCTCATCAAACATGTAGCGAACAACATAACTAGATACTAATAGCTCACCCAGTCAATAACAAATAAATATTACAAATCTCATTGACTACGCAGCCTAATGTAACCCAAGTAACATAAGAAAAGAATTTTGAACTGACAAACACATCCTAATGTAAAATGGAAAAATAAATAAACGAATAAAGGTACAAGTCACTCGGATTAAATTCATATTTCTTTTGACTAAAAACAGGGTACAACATTTCTTAGAATCCAATTGAACCTCTGATCGAGGAATACTGTGTCAATCTCAGGCTCTGTATTGTAAATAGGACACTATAGTTCACATAATAGTGAACAAGATATTTTAAATTACAATTGTGCTTGCTTGAAAATAGATCCTAAACCAACTTATCATGGCGAATAATCGTGATTTAATGACTAGAATGAAATACCACAAAAACCCTCTGACTGATGCAACATCCTAGAGTAAAATCTTAAAGTATAAAAGGAATGCATGGCATCAATGAATTGGCATGCACAATACTAAAGCAAATGAGTTTGTGCTCCCTAACCACCAAGATGCAAGTATAACCAAAAACATCCCCACTGCTCAGTGAACATTGAATGCCTTACAATTTCACATATATGCTCCTACAAACCCCCATGTCATATGAGCTGGACTGGACATCCATGTCAGAAAGGACAGACAAGTGGATCAATCAGACATCAAGAAACTTAGGTACCTTGAAGCAATAATCAAGGAAAAAATGTGTTTATAACCAGCAGCAGCAGGACCTCTTTGATCGTCAATGCTTTGAAGAGGCATATAGACCCTTTGATGTGGTCAGACCCTTGTGAGTTTCAACCAGAGAGGTTCCTGATGAACAGAGACTTGGATGTCAAAGGCCAACATTTTGAATTAATTTCTTTCTGGTCATGTAGACAAGCCTGCCCGTGCAATATCATTTGCCCTGGTTTGGCATTGGCGCATTGTTACAAGGGTTTGAGCTTAAGACCCCATTGAACCGCCATGTTGATATGACCGTAGGTGCTGGTTTTGTTAATGCTAAGGCTACTTCCTTGGATGTGCTCGTCTCGATTAGTTATATGCATAATAATGCATTGCTGTGTCATTTGCAGAAGTGGTATGCCAGATGTGTTAGTTTGTTTATAAATCTATTGAAAACCGGCTAAACCCAATATCTTGCTCAGGCTTAATTAACACTTCCAAATCTTAAAAATAATAATGTAAAGCTTCATTATAACAAGTACATTATTTATATAATCTTTTGAGGTTGAGTTGTATAACTATTTTTTTTTGGCAAGCGAGCTGGGTTTTTATAGGATCTCATAACCTATCAACAAGGTGATCGGTTTTTGGAGTTGTATAACTACTTGCTCCTAAGAGAAAGGTTTGTCGATATGACAAAAAAAATTATAATAAAGATATAACAAAATTTTTATAATAAAGATATAACAATTAAGACGGACACTACACAATAATTTTGATCTTTCCTCTCATGATGGTTTTAGCTCCCCATGACAGGAGAAATTATACGAGTTCAGACACATATCTTTAATAATCTAGGAACCTGACAAGTAATATCACCAAGAATAAGACTCTGCCGATGTATGGTTCCCTGGTGGTTAAAAATACATCACCTACCAAATTTCAGGCAGCAGCACAAAAAATCCTTCAAAATGGTGGAACAGGGACAGTGGCCTCAATTCAGTTTTAGAAATGGAAAGGCTATTGCAGCTGAATATTGTGGAACCGGAGAAACTCATCTCTAAATTAACCACGAGTCACCCTTCCATTCCATCCTCCCAGTAAACAAACAACAATAACAAATCACTTTCATAGAAAATACCCATTCAAAGTAAAATAAAAGCACAAATGCAGACTAGACTAAGATCAATCAAAACCAAACACACACAAGTATTCTAGGATCGTTTTCTAAATTTCATTTTATTTGTAAACCTCATCTATTCTCAAAGACTTCATCAAACTATACAACAATGAGATCAAAAGAATAGTAGGAGGAAGTAGAAACACTTCATTTCACTTCAAATGTAAGAAAACACATAACATTAGCATCCAATATCATCAAAATGGGGGAAAACAGAGCATTTGAAATGAACTTTGAAATTAACCATGGATATTAAAGTTCATTTCAAATTCAGAGCATAAATATAGTATAAATTTGGGATGGTATATATAGAAGTTCAGAACCAACAGAAATGCATATATAGGCAAACTTCATAACATATCAGTGACTTGTTCTATCAATGGGAACTCACCTTCAAATGATGAGTCCAGCCAATCAAATGAGAATAAAACTCACCTTCAACTTCTAGCAAGAGCTAGGGTTTCCACAAATAAGAGAGAACGATTGGAGAAGATAAAGTGTGAGATCGATTGGAGAGCTGGAGTAGATTAGAAATCGATTACTCTGAAAGTCGATTTATGAGCTCGCTTGTTTCTGAGATCGATTAGAGAGATGGAGAAGATTAGAGAGTCGTCGATTGTACAAATGTGAAGAAGAATAGAGATTAGAAATCACCTTGTTAACCCTAAATTGTTTCTGAGATCGATTGGAGAGCCATCGATTGCTCAAATGTGAAGTTGATTGCAGATGAGTGACTCAATCTGCAACAAATGCGAAGATGAAGATGCCTTTGATCGAAAAAATTGTTCTGCTAATAGGTATTGAAGTATTTCATTGCTATTTCAATCTGCAACAAATGTGAAGTTGATTGGAGAAGTATTTCATCGAAAACATAATACCTTTCAAATCGGATTCCACTCTGGAGTGATTTTGCAACAGGAAGTTTATAGTGATTCCACATGTACATAATACCTTTCAAATCGGGAAGAAAGAATGAGCATATTAGGGAAGTATTTCATTGAAAACATAATACCTTTCAAATGAGGGAAGAAAGAATGGGCAAATGAGTTTTTTCTCTAAACACAGAGAATTTTTGTTTAAATGAAAACTCTAAACACCGAGAGTTTGGAGTCTAATGTGAGTGCTTAGGAGTTTTTCTCCCAATCAGTAACACTTTGTTTTACACGTGCATATCACATGACAATTTAATAATGTCACAATTTTGAATAGTAACAGAAAATACATGATACAATATATTACAATGAGTATCGCTAAAAGTATGATGCTAATTATGGTTACAGATTGCCAATAATGGTATAGTGTTATACTAGTTTTATTATCAAACCATTTCATCATTATGGCTTAATGCCACAACTATTAAAACTTTTTTTGTGTTTTTTTTTTTTTTTGGTAAGAGACTTAGCATATATATTAAGTAGAACTACATACAGTATGTCCTGCATTGGAAGCTAACAAGTGAGCTTCGTAATTTAGATCCCTAGGAATAAAATTACATGACCAGTGCGACAGATTAATCAAAAAAGACTTGATACTATATAAAATGGGTCGCCACATCCAACGTAAATCCGCGTGTTCATATCCCAAGTCAGAATGCAAAAGAAAGTGAAGAGTGCCTGAGTCCCGTAGAATTAGTAGCATAGTAGCTTCAGCAGCAAAACACTCGACTATGGCACTATCAAAAATTCGGCCACGTATCCTATCAACAAGGGTGGCACAGATCCTACCAAAAGTGTCAACAACAACCACTTCAAAAGCTCCCTGCTGTGTGGAGGCAAAGAATCAAGCGTCGTAAGTCACCATAATCATCTCAAAAGAAAACTCAGCGGGGAATGTCCTAGCATTCCTGTAAAGTGTGTTAACATGGTGATTTCTGCCATAATTTGTTCATGCATTGACTGGATTCGGGTTATTTCGTCATATGACATCAATGATGTTTGCACAGGAGAGTGATGACCGGGTTGGGTGGTGTGGCCAAGGTAGCCGTTTCGAGCACATGTTGTAGAGAGGAAGGGGTGGGAGAGTTGTAGGGTTTTTTAGAGATGGAGAAAAGAAGAAATTGTGAAAAACGAAGGCAACAGAACTTTGATGTTCTAGGGTTTCAATGAAGTAAATCTAACCAGTACTATTGCCGATCAAGGCAACAAAACCTTTCAATGAAGTAAATCTTAGCAAAACTCTCTTTTGTTCTCAGATCCTTTCAATGAAGTAATCTCTGAAAGTTAAATAAAACCTTCAAAGTTGTAGCAGGAACCATGCTAATGGTTCTAGTAGTGATCTCATAATAGGTTTATGTAGGTGTTTTATGGCACATTGAGGATGGTAGTAATTACCAAATTCCATAGTGTAGTGATCTCATAGTGTAGTAATTACCAAATTCCATATATATATATTTTTTAATGCGACCTAAACAAGCAAATTTTCATTAAAAAAAAATATATATATATATATATATATTATCATTATCTTTTTTTTGTCTAAAACAAGAGTTAAAATATAATATATCTACTCCAAAGCAATATATTTTTGGCATGGTTCATTTCTAAAAGATTATCAGTGTACGGACGAGAAAGACCTCGGTTTTTTGAACTATTAAACAAATGACAGATTTTACATTTCATGAATCCTCACTAGCTGATCAACAATGACATTATAGTGTCAACCACTTTCTATACTGAATATGTCTATGCATTTCTTATCTGGTTTCAAAAAATGTAAGGATTTCAGATGAAATGAAATTTTCTTTTACAATAAGAGCAGAATTGATGGACACATCATCAGCTCAGAGTAGTCATTATGATTGGTACACTGTATCGTGCAACAGCAGCTACATTATTCACAAACGGTTCTGTGAATTATGGCGCATCAGTCATTCTGTATGTTGTTGTTGTCGTTGCTGTTGCTGTCCATTCTCGGCATGATTATCAACATCTGAAGCAGTAGGCTGTTTGGCGCCAATAGACATGAGCTTTTTGAACTATGGAGATTCATACTCAAGGCTATTGCTTCTATTATTTATCTTCATTGTTTTCATCATCTTTGTTGTGTTTGTTGTTTTCACCTACCACCACCTCATCCATCTTCTTCAATGCTATTAGAAAAAAAAAAAAAAAAAAAAAAAAAAATACTAGTCATCATGACCAACTCTTCCTAAGACGACTTGCAAGTTGCATTGAAACAGTCCACCCGATGAATTGATGAAGATAATTACTCTTGTGGTGAAAGAACTTGATCTTGACGAAGTCACTCTGGCATTGAAGGCAGAATGCAAACAAATTTCATTACCTTGTTCACAAATCATTTATAGGCGACCCTATACTAGAACCGATACCCTTGGAGATTGCATTAGCAAACTCAGTTAAGGTTACAATATAGTGAATATTGTTATTACACATAAATTGGATGTGCACGTTGATTGCTCTCCTCCAATCAATTCTCAAAAATTATTTGCATGCTCAAGAACAATCTACTTGTGGTGTAACCAAAAGAACTATTGAAGTCAACGATGTTTCACATTTTCCAATCAAAATCAAGAATACATATTCGAAGAAATGAAAATGATTATGCAAGGCAGATTATGTGATCAAGACCCTCTTCTAAAAAAGGAAAGGCACCAATTTTTTCAAACAATCGTTGATAATGCCATATAATCTGAGCCACTGCCTATACTCGACAATTGTATCCCATTCCTTCACTATATGTAACACCATGTCCTTGAACCTTGCCTCCGGCTCTTCATCAGATTTATCATCTTTGTAAACAATGTCACTTTCATTCACAAATGCAGCATAATCTGCTGCTGCTCTTCCTCAGACTCACCTCTAGACAAATATTCTCCCTCAGGCGCTGTGGTCGATTGGTTAAGGCTTTGTGGACTTGTTTCACAGATCCTTGCTTCGAGACCCACTGGAGGCATCTTTATTTCGGGATGGTATTCGGCCCGTAGGTCGCATCTCGGGACTAGGTTACGGATCCTAGGCTGAAAAAACCGGCTTGCCTTTCAAAAAAAAATATATATATATATATTCTCCCTCAATAGGTAGTTCATCTAAACCTGCATTGGGGTCTTCAACCTCAGCATGCACAAGCCCATCTGTTGCAGGTTGGGCTTGGGAAGAGTCACCATATACAGGCCCATCTCATGCAGGTTGAGCTTCAAAAACACCTTGGTAATTGAAAACATATTGGTATTCATAGGAGATGGGGGAGAAAGGTCATGAGATGTTCCAGCAGCAGAGTTGATAGGAAGAGGAAGAGTAAGGTCTTTTCCCTCGCCCCACCGATAGAGTAATTAGGCTGGTAACGTAGCATCCTCTTACAAGCATGCCATCCACGCGACTACACCAACTGTCTCAATTGACATGGTACCAATATAAATAAGAAAGCAAAGATTTAATATCAAATCCTAGCATCATCTCTAATGGACAACCTAATTGTCTACACATGACACATACATTGCATCGAACAAAAAGGTTGACCATTATAAATAGTCCATCCACATTTTTTTAATAAGGTTCCCCAAGTCAGAAAACATACAAATATATGTTGGTTTTCTTTGATTAACTGTCCCTATTACCTACTGAAAACCATTAATTGTCTCCAACAAAAGAAACCTGAAACCACCCCAGATATATTCCCTGAATGATCAAACAATCTATAGCCCACAAGGGTCTTCACATAAAGAGATAGAGAATCATATCCATCAATTGTCTATTAAATTAAGTACACTAAACTTTGTTTCAGTTGATTTTGATAAAATGTGGTGACACCACACATAAGAACAATTGATTCGGGTGTTAACAAAACCGTATTTGGTATTCAAATCCGTCTCTTGTTAATGTTGGAGAGGAATTTATTCGGCTTTGCTCCTTAACCAACCCATGGTGCAGTGCACCGTTAGGGAGGGAGGGAGCATTGTTTGTTGGTGCTATATAAACAACCACATAAGTCGTAACAAAGCAATTGCTTATACCAAAATATCTGTATTGTAAAAGAAAATTGTATAGAAATGCTAGTCATCTCTGAAGGAGATGGGGAGAAAAGTGAGTCATGATGTTCTAGCAACAGAGTTAATAGGAAGAGAAAGAGTAGGATCTTTGCCCAAGAGAGAACATAATGTACAGAGTTGCAGCAAATGCACTCCAGTCCATTGTGTTTTGCCTTGCCTAGAGCTACTAGCGCTACAATGCATCAGTTACATTTTGATACGAAATCTTCTTTGTGGAAACCTCAAAACATTAGGTGTCAACGAAGAACTTGGAACATTGTTAGTTACTTATAAAATCAACTAAGTATGAAAAAATGAGTTCATTCATTTTAGTTACTTATAAAATCACATATAATGTAAATGGGTTGGGTTGGGTTGGGCCTCGATGAGTTAACCCATAGCCGATTCATTTTCTATCGATTGAGATCTTAGCTAGGTGAACTGGGACATATTTTATGCCCTAAATCTGGCTATGATCGTCTTGGATGATCCTTAGAGTGAGTTGCATGACTCTTATTTCCGGACTCTATGTAGAAAAACCAAATAGTATATGTCCATATATAATATTTGAATACTTTACATTTCCAATATTTGATGTTTTATTTTTGGTTTCCTCCAATATTTCAAAATCAATGAAAACAAGAGTGTGGAGTTTTTTTAGTATTAACTGGTAATTATATAATATTTGAATACTTTACATTTACAATATTTGATGTTTTTATTTTTGGTTTCCTCCAATATTTCAAAATCGATGAAAACAAAAGTGTGGAGTTTTTTTTAGTATTAATTGGTAATTTAAGATTGTCATAATAAATTTGTGATTTAATTATGTTGGGTGCCAAATTACTTGAAAAATATATTTTGTGATATTTATCTATTTTTTTCAAGAAATGGTACTCTTGGTCTAGGAATGTGATTTCTCGAAAAATGTCAAAATTTCACAGAATATTTCTTTTTTTGAGCTATTGAAATTTCTTTCGAAATCCGAAATATTCATGTCTTTCGTTGGGCCAATCTCAGTTTCTCTATATTTTAACCATAGTTTAGTATTAAAATTTTGTTATATAAGTGATTTTTATGCAATATATTTGATAATACATGAAATCGTCACCCGATCATAGCCATACACATGGCTCAAGTCACCATAAATATTGGAGAGCCGATACGAAGGTTTAAGTCGTCATAAATAATGACGGACCGTTACGAAGGATATGGGGGGAATTACTCTCATCTCAATGGATAAGACCGTTACAATGAACGTCCCCCTTCATTGCGCCAACCGAGCTTAAGTCACGCACACAAGTGAATGCAATCATCAATTCACTCATTATAAAAGGTATGAACATGGGACTCAATTGGCTCTCAACTTTGATCTCGACTCGATTCGACTATCTTATACACACAATGCAACTTTAACTGAGTTTTGTCTAAATTTACTTCTTTCTTCCAACAGGGTTACTGACTTAAGCATCACAGTGCCTTCGGTCACCAAAAATGTGGTCATTGGCAGTCTAACGATTGTTTTACAGGTCAAACTCACATGAGAGACTTTTGGATGCATCAGTTTGGCGTCGTTCATGGGGAACGACAAGTTTCCTTTAAAAAAAGACCTTATGCTTGATCACAACTGAGCAACAAGACGGGAGAATATTACGATCATCCAGAGTCGTTTCCAATAGTAATGATCTGGTAACAAAATTCCAATATTCTATTTGAGTTAAAATGACTAAAATCGTGTCAAGTGAATTAGAAAAGTGATCCTGGTACATCTGGATATAATGATGCAGAACTAAATATTTCATTAAAGAAGCACCGACAGAGTTGGTAAAGGCGTTGTTTAGAATGCCTAAGGTCGTGGGTTTGAACTCGGCTAGCAGCATTATTGTTAATTTAGACTTTAATTTAAAGTTTTGTTGGTTGTTCTAGTCTTTGGAAGGTTCGCAGGCCCGCATGTCCACGAGCCCAAATGGAGAATGAACCCAAAGTACGAGCTCGAGTAGAAGCTAGCCTGTAGAGGACGAACTCGAATAAATAAATTAAAAAAAAATGACTCCTGAGAACGGGCCCGAGTAGAAGGTAGCCCGTGGAGCACAAATTCGGATATTGAACCTCGAGTACGGGCTCGGATAGAAGCTAGCCCGTGGAGGACAAGCTCGAATGAAAAACGAATTTGAAAAATGAGTCTGAAAGACGGGCTCGAGTAGAAGCTAGCCGAGATTGAACTTTGAAGTCATAAATATTGAAGGACTGTTATAAAGGAAACGGAGGGAATAATTCACATCTCAATGAAGGAGGACCCTTACAACAAACGTCCCCCTTCATTACGCCAATCGAGCTTAAGTCACGCACACAACTAAATACAGTCATCAATTCACTCATTATATAAGGTAAAGAAAAATGTATGAACATGAAACTCAATTGGCTCTCAACTCAGATCTCGACTCGATTCGAGAGAGGTCGATTTGACTATCCTATCCACATGATGCAACTTTAAATGAGTTTTTTTTCCAGATTTACATACTTCTTCCAACAGAGTTACTGACTTAAGTATCGAAGTGTCTTCGGGCACCAAAAAGGTGGTCATTGGCAGTCTAACGATTGTTTTGCAAGTCAAACTCACAGTAAGACAATTTTTGAACGCATTAATATTGTTTGACATTATGAGTCTTGTAGTACGCTTATGTAGTATATAAGAGTTTAAAATGTTTAAATTATATTGATAACTTCAAAATTACAACCGAAATTTTTACCTTTTTTTTATGTACAATGAAATATTCTTAAGATCAACTTATCGAAATTATCCCGAATGAGAAATCACATTCCTTGCTTTTGGTTACCTGTTCACTAAAAAAAGGGAAATGGAAATATTAAATATCTTATTTAAACCTTTCATTAATGATTTGATGAACCAAACACGATGCATACTTCCTAGCAAATAATAGGATGTGAAGATAGGCATATAACTAAATATTAATTAACATATGAAAATACAAAATTTGTTAAGAATTGTTGAAAGAAGAAAAAATTAGAACACAGAGAAAATACGTGTTCCAGCTTAGAGAAACACTTGCATAACTTCATTACTTAAAAGTAAAAACCATTAAGGTTCAGGATACATCTCACTTTTGCAATAGATTAGCCTTATTGTTGCTAGATATATGGTTCCTCTGGAGCAGGGGTCCTTTGTAAGATAAAGGTCTATAGTGGAAAATATAGGACTGGCGTAGGAGATGTTCAGGGATATCCACACAAAAAACCTTTGGAGGTAACGTGGTGCTGAAGATTGATATAAAAAAAGCTTATGATAGAATATAATGGAATTTTCTTTTCGCGGTGCTCAAAAGATTTGGCTTTAGTAGCAGATTCTACCATATTATATCTAATTGTATAGCTACTTGTGGTTTCTCGGTATTGTTGCAGGGAACTTATAAAGGTTATTTTAAATCCTCTATAGGATTAAGATAAGGGGATCCACTCTCACCTTTATTATTTATCATTGCCTACAAGCGGCCTTTAACAAAGGAAAGATAGGTTTTTACTATACGCCCAGGGCCTGCAGGCCAATTACACACCCTTCTCTATGTAGACGACATGCTAATTTTTGTAAATGGTAGAAAGTATACAGTACTAGGTTGCATGGAATTTTTGGAGAGATATTGCAATGTTTCATGTCAGAAAATTAATGCAGCAAAAAGTTCCTTCATGCTGGAGGTTAAGACGACGATGAAGAAAGTTGTGGCTATGAAGATGTTTACATGATTTCAATATAAAGGTTCACCCTTGACGTACTTAGGAGTTCCAATTTTTAAAGGCAGGGTTAAGATATCCTATTTTGAAGAAATGATTGTCAAAATTCAACGTCGCATTCGGGGATGGGAAGTGAGACTGTTATCTTCGGGGGTAGACTGATTTTGATAAAGCATGTTATTAGTTCGAACCTAGTATATACCTTAAGCACTATGTGTGTGCCTAAGAAAGTTTTAGCTAGAATTAAAGGCTTGTTAGCTAACATCTTCTGGGGAGATTGTGAAGAAAGACTGGAGAAAAAATGGGTGTCATAGGACAAGATTTGTTTGCCATAGGATAATGGAGGTTTGGGTGTTAGAAACTTGACAGTAGTGATGAAGGCTTTTCGAGTTAAGGTTATTTGGAATATGATTAATTTGGAATCTCTATGGGCAAATTTCATGAGGAATAAGTTTTGGAAACCTAGAGTTCCGTTGAGCGGCCAACTAGACAAAAGTGTGGCGTCTCCATTTTTGAAAGAGGCCTTGTTATGCAAATCTGTGGTGCTGAGTAATTTGTTTTGGCGCATTAGCAGAGGCAATACCAGTTTCTTCGAGGAAAATTGGAACTTAGTGGCTACATGTAGAAGATAAGAGGATTTAGTTAGTCAAGGAATATGGCCTACGGTTAGGGAAGTGAAGTTGGGCAATTTTGAAGTGATTAATCCCAGTGTTTTAAGAAAACGCTAGACGATGGGTGGGCGGCGAGCAGGAGCCTAGTGCCCAGGGGCCTAGGCGGTCTTAGGTTTTGTATTATAACTTTAATAATTTACAAAGTTAAGCATAAAACCTTATCAATTACATCCAATACAATGTCAAGATACATATGCAAAATTTAAAAATATGAAAAATTAACAATTATGAACAAAATTTATTAAAACTCAAATGACTGAAGTTGGTCGTGATAAGTACTTTATACAAAGTTGAATTTGTGGACAAATATCCAAACCTACTCTTTTATTTTTCTTCAAATTGCATGAATGAGCTCAGTCATGTTTGATAAAATCTACATTACTAAAATTGGTACCGGCAAATCCTTTAAGAATTTCATTAAGTAATCATCATTTGCTACATTCAGACATATACTGAATAAAAATTAATTAAATTGTTTATTTCCAAAAAAGAGGGAAAATAAAATAAAATAAGAATACATTAGCCTTATCAAAAAAAAACTCGCCCAGACCGCTGAGACCCCTCCTGGACCGCCCAGACCCCACCTAGACCCGCCTAGACTACCCAGAACTCGCCCAGCCATTAATCTGGGTGTTTCTCTAGTTAGGCGTCGACTATGCCGATTTTTAGAACACTATAGAACTTAGAGATCTGGCGCGTAGTCTTTTCGCGGACAGGTGTCGTGGTAGGAAGTACTGCAATGATGTATTTGTGTGGGCACCGGAATTGGATGGACTTTTCAGTATTCAGTCGGCATACGAATTGTTAAGAGATAGTGGGGAGAAGAATGAGCTAAGTAAAAAGATATGGCAAGACATTAATCCTTCAAGAATCTGGTCTTTGTTTGTAAATTTTACGACAGAGGTGTGCCAATGAATGGGGAGATGCTCAGATGCGGATTTAGTTTAGCCTCGAGGTGCAGATGTTGTGTTAGTCCGAATACGGTAATCCTTGAATTGCCTATTTTGGATGGTAAGGCTGGTTGTAAGTGTGGAGACATTTTGAAGGAGTTGTCGATGTGCATATAAGGAAACCAGCTGAGATTTAGGGATGGCAAGGGGGCGGATTTGGACAATCCATCCCCGCCCAGCTAGAGATCACAGATATCCAAATCCGCCCCGAATATCCATTTACCATATTTTGTAAAAACCATCCCTGACCGGACGGATTGGTGGATATCCGCCCTGCCCAAAATACCCGGAGAAAAAAAAACAGATTCTCAAATATCGAATCACAAAAATTACAGAAAAATAGATTATACAAATTTGGTTTTTGTGAAATCATTCAGAAATTTCAAAAAATTCCAGAAATTACAAACCATACAAAAATGACAAACCGTACAAAAATTAACAAAAAATAAAAAATTACAACAAATTCAAAAATTCGAGATCTCAGATCTTGATCAAAACAAGAATTAGATCTTGATCAGATTCGATCTCGGTCTCAGATCTGATCTTGATCTCTGATGGGGAAGAGGAAGAAACCCTTGTCTTTCGATCTCCAAGCTTCAAATAGAGATCTCTCTGCGAGGGAGGCAAATCGCGGCGTGAGGGAGCAGGAAGGCAGATCTCTCGCGGGTGACGGCGGTGTGAGGGAGCAGGGAGGGCAACTGGGCGAGGTGGTGGTGTGCTGGTGTCAGGGAGCAGGGAGGGCGATTGGGCGAGGTGGTGGTGTGCGGTGTGAGGGAGCAGGGAGGGCAACTGGGGCGAGGTGGTGGTGTGTGGTGTGAGGGAGCAGGGAGGGAGATCGCGGTGGTGGTGCAATGTTTAGGGAGGGCGACTGGGCGAGGTGTGGGCGAGGTGGTGTGTGACTGGGCGAGAGGAGGGAGATCGCTCTGGAGACTTCTTTGTGTGTGAGAGGCAGAGAGGGGAGAGGCGGGTGTGAGGGAGGGATCAAGGGTTTAATCTCTTTATATAGGGAAGGGTATTGTTGTAATGTACCTTAATAAACGGATAAACGGATATCCGCGGGCGGATATGGCCAAATCTGTATCCGCCCCCGAATAGTGAATGGATATTTTTTGGATATCCGAAATCACCCGAAAACCCATTCAGCCATATCCAAAACCGCCCCAAACGGATTGGCCATTGGGTGGGGCGGATATCCGTGAAAATCCGCCCCACTTGCCATCCCTACTGAAATTTTTACAATGTTATTGGTATGGTTCAAAAAGAGCAAAAATGAATTCTCAAACAGGTGTGTTATACTTTCTTACGTCTATGTTTATTTTATAGAAAATTTGGAAGCAAAGATGTAAGTATGTCTATGAGGATGATTATTCAGTTGTTGCCTTTGTGATTTTAAATGTTAGGTGCGGTTTGAGATTAGCAAACTCTTTTATCGTCCCGAAATAAATTAGTAATAATAAGGCGTCTTTAAGAGCTTTGGGGCTTCACGTTGTCTCAGTTAAAAGGAATGATGTAAGAATTGTTAACATGCTTCCCCCCTGTAGATTTTGTTCCTCTTAATGTTGATGGTTCCTCCCGCAAAAATAAGGCGACGAGAGACGTGATTATCAGAGATTCAAGGGGTTGCTGCGTAGCGGCTAAACAATTGGTTTTTGGAGAAGGCTCAAATAATAAAGCGAAGGCTTTGGCACTCTTCGAAGGTTTGTGTCTATGCTTCACAATGGGGCTTAGGAAAGTGATCGTCCAAACGGATTCGGAGTTCATTTGTGGTTGGTTTAGGAAGGTTTATAAAATTCCTTGGCAATTGGAAAATATTTTTAATGATATAAAGTCTTTGGAGAGAAAAATGGTAGTGGGTTGCAAATATATTACAGAGATGCTAACGAGGTGGCGGATGCTTTGGCGGATAAAGTGCAAAAATATAATGGACAGTTTCATTTGTCGCGAATGAGCTACCTAGGAGATTGGCGTGTTTGGTGTTACTCGATAGCTGCCACATGGCTTATGTTCGACATGGATAATTCTACTCAAATAAGGAGGATATAGGATATAAAATGAGTCCAAGACAGAGGATATCACTCTGTTTTTTTTAATGGGGTGCAAGAGTCTTTGCTGCTGTTTGAGCCGTTGAACGTTGTAGGGAGCAGATGTTGTTGGCGAGGCTGCGTTGATTACTGCTCGGTGGTCGCTGAGGTGGATGCGCTGCTGTGGACTGCCGCTTGGACGGTGGACTGGATTGTGGCTGCTGGACGGGTTGCTACTAGTGGTGTTGCGCTGATGCAGATTGCTGCTGCTAGGTGCTGTTGCTGTGCAGGTTGCTGGGAGCTGCTGGAAGCAGTTGGTTGCGGACCGATTGCTGTGGCTGGTTTGCTGTGTTTCGTGGAACAGCATTGGAACTGTGGCCGGATGCTGCTAGGTGCTGAATTGCTTGCTTTGAAGTGTTGTGGAAGCTGAGGTGTTTAGCTAGTGGTTTGGCTTGCTATGCTGATTCGAAAAATGTTAGGAAACCATGTTTTTGCAATCATGTTTTGTAACCATGGTGATGTGGCGTGATCTTGAAAGAATGATAAAATTTTCAAAGTATTTATGTGTATCTCGAGGTTGAAAAAACTTTTTCTAAAGATGCCACATCATCCTGATTGCAAAACCCGATTCTCTGGCCTCACTCATGCTGATTATTTGGTTGGTTAGTTAGTTATTGTGGTTTTTGGCTCTTTCTTTTTGTTGAGTAAGACCTTATCTTTTGAGCTCTTGAGTAATGCCTTATCTTTTGAGAAATACTTTATCTCTTGAGTTAGCATCGACTCATCGAGAATTGGTTATAGAGCCTAGTTGCTTGTTTTTGCATTTTTTAAGGATTGTTTCCGTTGTTATTAATTTGGGTAAAGTCGTAACCTACCCCCGGCGTTGTGTAAATTTTTTTGCTATAGTAATATAGGTCTGGCATCCCATAGCTGCTCCTCCCTCTCGGAGGTTTTTTTTATTTTTTTTAACACACCTTCGAGTTCAGCTTCAAAACTTGATTGTAAGCTTGTTCTACACCAATCTAAAATTGAAACTTAATATCTTGTCTGCTGGATCTGTGACATAGAAAGCGGAAGATCCTTCACCCCTGTCCCGCCCCTGTGGTAAGCTGCATCAATTACTATTCAAGACCTGCTACATAAACAACCATCTCATATGCAGAAGAAATAGATTGATTTTGTGCTTGTGTATGTGCAATGTTATCTTGTTGTAGGTAAGTGTAAGACGTGTTAGGGGTTGGTTTTATGGTGAATATAAATCCTTGGTTCCTTCAGAATGCATGGAAGGATATTCACGGTTTGCTCAGGGATATGGAAGTTTTGTCTTCCTTTTTATTGATGATTTGATGATTTTTTTATTTATTTTTGTAAAGCAAGCAGGGGTTTGAGCAAACCTTTGTATTTAATAAAAGGTGATGAACCATGAACCAAATACAATGGCAGGATATTGAATGATCTGATGATTTGAATAAGAAAATAAAAAAAAAACTGGGAAAGAAAAAGATAAATGGAAAAATATTGATTGAGTTTCAGGATATTGCATCTTTTGGTTGGGATCTTCGGTCTAAGCTATGTGTAAAGTTTAAGGCTAAATTGTGTTATTTCATTCATTCATCAGCAATATAAATACTGTGGTCAAAATACAATAGGAAACCATCATACACTAAGAAACCTCCCAAATCAAGAAAACAAATCACTAGCCATCGAAAAGTTTCCTAACCCCATAAAACTTGCAACACAATATGCTAAAATATATTTTCCTAACAATAGGATGTATTTTCTAATGCTGAAAGATATTTTCCTAACAATAGAATGTATTGACTTCTATTCTCTAACACCCCCCGCAAGCTAGACATGTAGATGCAGACGAAATGTGCAGCTTGGAGGAAACTTTGAAGTCCTATTTGGTGATGAAATCATTATTGTCGAGTCTGGACGAGTCCTGGTATTGCTCTCAATTCGAGACAACATAGAGTTTGGTATTGCTCAATTCGAGACAACATAGATTTTGGTATTGCTCAATTCGAGACAACACAGATTTTTTCTTCATCGTTTTCTTTTGTGATCTCTCATAGGGCTTGCTGATTGGCGCCAAGGTCGAGGATCGGGCTACGTGAAGATGCTGCTGTTGGAAGATCAGAAACACCACTAAGTTGCTATTGTTGATTGATTGAGGCAGGCTATTGTTGTTGTCCTCCCTTCAATTTAGTTGAACTTTGCTGTTGCTTTCGTCCCTCCCACGCCTCTTGCATAGTTGTCAGATGCGGGGAAGAGCTTGAATCCCCAGAGTCTTAGGTCACCAAAGAAAATGGCTCTGATACCATGACAAGTTTAAGGGCAAATTGTTTATTCTTTCTTCATCAGCAATATAAATATTGTGGTCAAAATACAATAGGAAACCACCGTACACTAGGAAACCTCCCAAACCAAGGAAACAAATCACTAGCCATCGAAAAATTTCCTAACCCCATAAAACTTGCAACACAATATGCTAAAATATATTTTCCTAACAATATGATGTATTTCCTAATACTGAAAAATATTTTCCTAACAATAGGATGTATTGACTTCTATTCTTTAACACTGTGCCCCCCTACACTTCCCTTCCAGGTCAGTGATGATGGTCCTTTGGGTTAATACAATGACATGGTTATTTCATTTGAATGCTCAAGTGTATCATGACACCCTCTCTTTTTCCGTATAAACCTTACATGCATGCCGGATTAGTTAGGTGGTTAAATTGATGATGTATCTCCACCTGTCTCAAAAAGCTCGGTATCAATAATTAAGCTATGCATGGTTGGGTTGACAAACATTAATTTTAGTATTATTCAAGCATCTCCTGAGGATCGATCCAACCTAGCTAATACACATGAATACATTACAGCAAACGATGAAGGTTGACCATTTAAATAGTCCATCCTACATTTTCAAAGTTCCCTAAAGAATCTAGCTTTGCGACCCTTAAACTAACACTTATATAAAGTCAAACATCTTAATCTCTTCTTTCATACACTCTCCTTAACCTACTAAAAACCATCTCCCTTACCAACAAAAGAAACCAGAAACCATCCCAAGTCCCAAAAGAATCATTATCTTACAAAGGCTATATGCGTAGGGGCGGCTATTTGAAACCAAGATGGTGAACAGAAAGAATATCAAAGAAAATTCTAATTGTCGAGGGAACCAGCGAGGGACCCCACAGGGGGTGGGAGCCGTCCATTCCTCCGAGATGCGCGCTTGAATATTCGGGATTAATGCACTGAAAATTCAAGTGCGCATTCCGAAGGAGATGAACGACTCTCTCCCGCCTGTAGGCCTCGCTGTCTTCCTCGACAGTAAGACGGGTTCATATTCAAATGCATCCATGAGTCGATGTCTATTATATTGTAAGTACATGACCAAAACTTTGTTTCAAACAATTGATTCATGTACATTCATCAGAAAGTCAGGAAACCATCTTTGGTATTCAATCTATGTCTCTGGTTGATGTTGGCTAGGAATCTTTATGATTTAGACACTCTGCTGGCACTGCTCCCTAACCAACCGATAATGGTGCACCATTGAGGACATGGGAAGGGTACACTATTGGTGCTATATAAACTGCTCCACAAGTGATAACCAAAGCAATTGCTCATATCGAAACATCCATCTTGTAAAAGATCGACAAGAAGGAAAGAAGCGAGATGCGAGAAGGTCAATGATGTTCAAGCAGCTGAATTCAAAGGAAGAGGAAGAGGAAGATCTTTGCCCAAAAGAGGCAGATAAAGTACAGGATCGCAGCCAGTGCACTCCACTTCATTGCTTTTGCCCTCTCTCGAGCTGTTAGTACTACCATTCATCAGTTACGTTTTGATACGAAATTTTCCTCGAGGAAACCCCCAGAAATATTTGGTGTCAATGAAGCTCTTCAATCAGTGTACACTAGGACGTAATATCACCGTCATTCTGTCAAGTTTTTAGTTAAACGGGCCCTTTGTTTTAGTGGATATGAAACCTAAACAGGCAAATTTTCATAGAAAATTAATGGCTGTCCTTGCTTGTCTAAAACAAGAGTTGAAAAATAACATATTAACTGTTACACAAATGACAGACTCTTGCTTTCCATGAATTCTCACCAGCTGATAACAATGACATTATAGTTTCAACCACTTTCTATATCAAATCTGTCTCTACATTCTTGTCTGGTTTCAAAAATGGAAAGATTTCAGATGAAATGGAAATTTTCTTTTACATTAAGAGCAGAATTGATGACACATCATCAGCTCAGACTAGTCATTGTGATTGGCACACTGTGTCATGCTACAATATTCATAAACGTCTGAAGCAGTAGGTGGTTTGGCAGACTAGTCATTGTGATTGGCGCATCAGTTGTTCTGTATGTTGTTGTTGCTGTTGCTGCCCATTTTCAGTATGATTATCAACTTCTGAAGCAGTAGGTGGTTTGGCACCAATAGACATGAGCTTTTTGAACCATGGAGATTCATCCCTAGGGCTGCTGCTTCTATCAGAATTACTTGGGCTATCTGGCAAGTTTGTCGCATTGGAAGATGTAACATTTGCAAGGAATCTGTATGCCACTTTGCTGGCAGATACAATCTCCGTCTTAGCTTGTTGGAACTACAAAATCATATGAAAATACGTTTCAAAAGCCAAAATTGACAAGTATAGGAAAATGCAAAATTGACAAGTACTGGAAAATGCGAAATTTAAGAATGTTTGCTGTCAAACATTGCATATTACGTTCAAGCAATTAATCCTAAATGGTCATACAACCAGGGATGTAATATTTAACTACAATGTGTTTTCAAATAACACACTCCTTTTTTTAATCAATAAAACAAGAAGTTTTCATTAACAAATAAAGCTAGCAATCTGTGGAAGCACAGAGAGAGCTGGGCCAAAAGTACATATTGTGTATTAATATTTCTGAGTATACATCGATTAAGTATTTCTATCTCGCACTACCATATCCCCCCCAATCAAAACATAAAAGAGAAGTCTGAATCCTTGAATGCACCCCATGTATGACCCCAAACCTAAATATCAACAAGTAATGTACATCTTTTGGGCACATCTCTGAAAACTTGGTTGTTTCTTTCTCTACATGCAACCCATGCAAAGGGTATAAAAGAATTCTGGCCCAAACCCATAAACCTCACCTTTTCCATTCAGTCAGAAAAGCTACACCAACAGTTTTGAAATGCCTAATGAACCCTTAAACTTAACTTTCATTAGGATTTTTGTCCATCCCACATGTTATATCTTCCCTCGATCAAAGTTAATACAATTGGTCTGGCATTGCCAAAAATCAGCAGTCCCAAACAAATAGATGTAAAGAATAAACTTTAGGTGGATTTTAAGATGACCTCATTCTATATATCCCCACCTTCCCTAAGGTTCTTCAGATTTCTCTCTGTCAAAGTTGAAACGTCAAAGAGATCCGGAGTAACATATCCACAGCAAACAAACAGAGGAAAACAGAGCAAAGAAGAATTCAACATCTTACAACATCAACACCAGATTCGACGGATCTCTTCACTATGCAGTTAAATCGTTAATCAGTCCCTAATCGGTCAAGGACTGATTTAAGATTAAATGGAATTAATTGAATTTAATCGGTCTATTTTTTCAAGCATGTAAATTTCGAGCCTGCCACAAAGAGTTTAAAACTACACAAACTCTACTAAAAATAGGCACGTCGTGATCATCTCATTTCTTTTATATATCTCTAAAACTCCATCCAGCTAGTGAGATCGATAATAGGGATGAGGGTGGTGGTGTAGGCAAATTGGTTTAGGTTGGGTATAATTGGGGGGACAGGTGGTCTAAGTTATAATCGCAATTCGAGGTTTGAACCGAACTGAATGGGGTGAAAATCGGTTGGGGTTTAGCAGACATCGATTAATCGGCGAGTCACCGATTAATCGACCCAACCAACTCGCCAATGTATCGCTATGTATGTAAAAAACATAAACTCAAGATTCTAATTTCATTCACCGGCCGCAACTCCCCCAGATCCTACAAAGAAGAAGAAGGAAGAAGGTGAAGATATCTAGGATGGCGCCAAAGGTCTCTGTCTCTCCAGACTCTCTTTTTCTCCTTTCATTCAAACCAAATCAAAAAGGTATGTACCACTTCAGTCATGACTTCTTTATTCTTGGTCTACAATATATTGGCAAAATCCCTGGAATGTGGAGTATTTTGTTTGTACAAAGTGACCCCTTCTAGAAATATTTTCGGTGCAAATTAATACGATTTACCTTCCATGGGTTAGTGGAATAGGTAGGTTAGTTCTTCTTGTTGAGTCTGGCATCTATTTTGCTTCTGAATGTTTGTCTGGTAGTTTGGATGTTAAAACAATCTACAATTTTCTTTTAGTTTTTTTTTAAGTAGTTTGACAGATAATTAGTAACGTTATATAATTACAAATTTACACCATTTTGATTAATTATTTATTTTTATAATTTATGACTGATAAAATTTTAGAAATATATACTCGAAAAAAAATTGACCGATTAATCCCGCTTAATCGTAATTCAGTCCTGGACAGCGCTGCAACCCGCTTTTCGATTTAACTGCATAGTAGGTGGTTTGTGGTTGTGGATAGTACAATTGATTGTGGGGTATATTAATACCCACTGCGGGTTATGGGTATTGGATACCACAGGGTACTGGAATTGACTTGGACTTAGGCTATATGGATATTGGTATAGGAATGGAGAATAACATAGTTATGGATATGAGTAATAGGGGTTTGAATATCGGATATAATATAAATAATATGGGCCACTCATTTTATTTTATTTATCTGGTGGGGTGCTCTTATTGTTCTCGGGTGGAAACAACTTACTAGACTATGGACTACTTAATAAGTCAAGCCAGAGACCTAAACAAAAATATACTTGAAGGACATGTTTGAAAAACTCTTAAAAGTTACCGTCTTCACACAACCAAACAAGTTGGGGGTTTTCAACTCAACGAAGGGGTTGCACCTAGCAAGATGCTGGCTAGTAATGGGCAATGGGTTGTTCAGATTCAGATATGTTTTGGGGTTGTGGCTTGAGATGTGGGTAGCGGTGGAAGGGAGAGGGGCTATTCCGCACAGATCTGGATGGAGGCAGCAGCTAGTGACAGTGTTGAAAGTGATAGATGGCGATGTGACTAGTGACGTCGATGAACAATACACGATGAACAGTCTTTGCACAATGACTAGTGTCAGTCTGATTTTTTTCTTTTCACAATCTTCAATCCACCTTTATTTTTATTTTTTCTTAATTTTTTTTCAAATCGAATAATTAATGAAACTAATCACTAAAACCGTTTCGGCTCCGATACCAATTGCTGGAATCTAAGTTACAACTAAAACTAGAACTAAGCTAAATCTATGATAAACCCTAATATTCCAAGATAAATAAGAAACAAACATTTCATTCATTCAATCACCAAGAATAATGTTCAATGCTTACCTTATTTATAACCTCCCTAACTTCTTTGGTAAGCAAACTAATCTAACCCTATTCCTAACCAAGGATTGTGATTTCGTTTTTCGAGTTAATTTCGATCTCCTGATTTTAAGAAACTTTCAAGAAATATTTCGGTATGTAAAGAAACAACGTAAAAATTTTGAGGATACATGAAATATGTGAAAAATGCAAGTAAATAAATCTATTAAACACATTAAATGAAGCCTGAATACCAAGAAATGAAACAAACATGAAGTCAATATATAATTTGAAAATCAGGGGGTTGTTTCAAAAATCAATAAATAATTAGAAGAATTGATCATCATCATCATCATCAAAGCCCATTCCCGAGAATTTCGGGGTCGGTTACATGGATTTTGGTTTTCCAAGCAATGCGATCTTCCCACATTTCCTCACTTAATCCAAGCTCAATGATATCTTCATTCACCGTCTTCATCCAAGTTTTCAACGGTCGTCCCCTCCGTCTACACCCTCCATTAACTTGTCAATCTAAACATTTTCTAATTGGCGTCGTGTTTGGTCTCCTCCGCACATAACCAAACCAAGTTAAACGTCTTTTTCTAATTTTTTCCTCTATGGGTGCTATACCTAAGTATCTCCTAATTCTTTCATTTCTAATTTTATCCTTACGAGTTTTACCACACATCCACCTTAACATACGCATTTCTGCTACTGCCATCCTATGCGTATGTTGTCCCGTAGTAGTCCAACATTCTGAACCGTATAGCATGGCTGGTCGAACAATTGTCTTATAGCATTTCCCTTTTAGCCTTGCAGGCATCCTTCTATCGCATAATACTCATGACGTCATTCGTCATTTCAACCAACCAGCTTTAATCATGTGGTCTACATCTGCTCCAATAGCCCCATTCTTTTGAATTATAGACTCTAGATATCGAAAAGCCTCACACTCTGGACCTCGACACCTTCGATCTCAATTGCATTACTTCTCTCTTGGTTCACACCCAAAGTTGCACACTACATACTCCGTCTTCGAACGGCTAATTCTAAAACCTTTACTCTCTAAAGTCTCCCGCCACTTAACTAATTTCTGACCTAAACCTGCACTAGTCTCATCCATTAAGACAATATCATCTGCAAATAATATGCACCAAGGTACATCTTCTTGCAGATGTCTCGTCAACTCATCCATGACCAAAGCAAGGAGATATGAAAAAATGAAAATTTGGTTATTGAGTTTTGTGTTTTTTGCGAAAAATAAAAAAAAAACAAAAAAAAAAGCTAAAATTTTTTGAGACAATCCAAGATAACCTCGAAAATATGTAAATTTATATTTCACCTTTTTTTTTTTGTTATTCAAAAAATTA
>QNQO01002981.1:0-80601 GCA_003290165.1 Berberis thunbergii | reverse complement strand
GTCAGTTGACACGATATGATTAACAATCATGCAATATTTTCCCAAACCCGTCAATAGAGTGTCTGGTCGGGTTATCGTGTCGAATCGGCCTTTGTCACCCCTACTCCTATCCAATAATTATTCAAAGGCATAACATTTCTTAAAACAGGGCCTCAAAACTATCAAATTCATTAAATCGGGAAGCTATCAACCTGTTTCTTGAAGAACAATTCCAGCATTGGGTACGTAGCAGAGACGTTCAACTTATTAACAATATGCAAGGCACGGCAAGCAGCAAAGCATTGTCATGGTAACTGCATTTCCAAACAGAAACTATTAAGGCCTTTTTACTTACACCAGTAATGTGATGAACAATTAAACTTGTTATGAAGCTTCACCAGAAGAGATGTCTTTATATTTCAGATGTGAATGCTAACAAAAACATATAAGTTGAAAAACTCATTTCAAAAGTAGCAAAGAAAACCAAACAGGTAAATGTTCACATGTTAACAATAATCATACATGTTAATAATAATCATCAATTGCATGATGATTATAAGGGGATAACATCCCCTTGGAATTCAATTCTATGAACGCGCAATTCAAAGTAAGAATGCCCTCTTGGGCAACTACCACACAATGACAATTTATCATCTGCAATTGGATTGATTTCATTAATGTATGAACTTGTTGCTTTATTATGCAACGCCACTACCTAAATATAACATTGTTCACGGCTTGTTGCCAATTTAACTAATTTAGACAGAGAGATATTCGCTTCTCTTCAATAGTTTTTCTTTTTCTTTTCTTTTTTTTTAATGGAAAAAGTCAAAAGAATTTCATTATTATGAACACAAATAAGAAGGTAGATCACACATTAAAGAGTGATTAATAAGTGAAAAGAAATACATCCCAATGTGTCCACAATCTTTCAAAAGCTACCCTAAGAGTTCCTTCCATAGTGAGGCGATGCGATACAATAATTAAAACTCCATACAAAGTTTTGTAAACTCACATCCCCCCACCCAAAAAAAGAGTCTATTGTTGCACCTCTTTCACACTTCTCTTCTTCAAATAAATTGATGCCTAGGGTTTAGTTTATTAAAAACCTTTTGAAGATTGCAAGAGCTTGTATGATTAGAAGGCACAATCAAACTGTGTTTTGGAATATTTCTTCAAACATAATGCACGTGTACTTTAAATCCCAGATTAATAACCTCCGAAAGCCAAGTATTGTTAAGGAGAGAAGGAAACTATGTGGACCAAATGCTACTCTATGCGTCTGATTTGGAAAGCTAGGATCTGGTGTTTTTGAGATGGACAGCTCACACTTTTCACTCTTTCAACAGCTTTCTTTAATTTTAGACTTCCCAAACACAGAAGAAGAGCTTACAACCCTCAGTAACTCTTGGCATGCTTTATTTTTTTTATTTTTTTCACCAACAATGGAAGCCTAACTTTGGGCAAACATCGTGATTTTGATGCCACCCTCCCGATTCAGTAAAGAACTTTTGCTTTCAAAAATCAAATTAACCTTTCAGATGAAGAGTTGATATATATGAACAGAGACAACAAAATTCCATCACAACAACAGTAGAGAGACAACCTTGGTCACCGAAATAGAAGCAGACAATCACAACAGTAGTGAGATGCCAGCTTTTCTATAAACTTACTAATCAAGATCTTAACCATCACTGAATATGTCTCCTACCTAATGTTGTCCTTCATTTTAAATTAAATGTGATGCAGTCGCAAAGCAATCAAAGTATTTTCAAGGGCAAATGTTTTAATTATGATTAAATTTTTGTTGTGATATATATGGGTACTGGGTAGATTCTAGTAAGATGAAACTAAAAAATATATCTTAGACTAAACAAAACATCAGATGAATTCTTGTCAAGTCTGCCGTTGTACCAAATTTGATTAGGCGTGCGTTGAATTGGAAATTATCAGGAGCAATTGCGTTGGTTAATTGAAGCAAAGCTGAGGAAAATTGAAGGGACAATAGAAAACGCAGGAAAGAATTTCTAGACACTCACGGCAAAGCGAAGGGATGAACAAGGAGTGAAAGGCGAGAGCATAGTAGTGAAGAACACGTTTCAAAGGAGGCCAAGCGTCTCTACTGTCCGGACAGATGGGGTCGAAAAACGCTTCAATCGTGATCGAATCCTCATTCAATGAGCGCTGCTTTTTGTAGATGAAACCATCAATTTTTTTCGGAATTGAGAGACCACCGACTGTCCACCAACTACTACTAGCAGCCAGAAAGATTAGAGCCGCTAAGATCAATTGCACAAATTTCGGTGGTTTCACTTTCATTTTCATTTCCGAGGGTTGCGCAGGCTCGGACCAGATCAATTCAAGGGAAATGCTACCCAAACACACCATTATATATATATATATATCATATCCACACTCATTAAAGTTAGCAATTAAATGCAATTAATTAATTTTAATAAAATATTAAGAAAATTCCACAAGCATCGGGAACCCAAACATTCCTTACTTTCTTTCTTGCAACCTCATCCACATACTATGTCATCTCAGTTAACCATATACTTTTTCTTTGTATAATGACGTGCAACCTCATCCACATTATTTGTGGCAGTGTGCAAATTTCAAATTGATGTTTTGAGCAGACAGTATGGTTCTTATAATAAATAGTTAATACAAGATTATCATAGATTTTTTTTTTAGATGTGTGTGATTAAATGTAGACAATTAATTTTTTCTTGAGATATGTGTATAAATAAATTTAAACCAACAAACTTTTTCTCGAGATGTGTATCAAATTATTAAATTTACCGCAAGATGATACACAATTAAATTTGGACCATTAGATTTACGTAGAGATGTATGTACGATTAATTTGGCCGTTATATTTTTCTCGAGATGAGTTGTTTAAGATGTAAATTTTTTAAGGGTTAATTACACTTTGTCCCCTAAAACATATAGCCAATTCAGTTATGCTCCCAATTAACATTCATATTACATTTTCCCCTCAGACTAACAGAGGCACATGCTAGATTCAAAATGGTCATATTTTACTGCCTATAATACCCTTTAATGATCCGAAGACTGAGATTCAAAGTTGATGCAATTAAAATCGAAGGTTGAGATTCAAACTTCCACTAAGATGTTGGATAATCCGCCAACTCCTCTTTCACCACCACTGTCTCCACTTCACCACCACCGTCTTCACTTCCACCAATAACTCTCACCTCTGCTTCTACTACTACATCTACATGTTATTTCACTGTAGATTAAATATTAAAGCATCAATAAGTGGAAAAGCTTGCAAAGTTTTGATGACAAGCTTGAGTTGCAACTCGTCTTCATCATCTGTTAGGTCAGTTCTGTTGCAGGGGGCAAAGTTAAATTCAAATTTATTTTAAGGGGTTAAGTTACTGTTAATAAACAACTCTTAATTGATTTTCTTGCAAATCCCATGGTGTCACAAGCACAATCAAACAAGTGAATATGATGTTTGAACTAGGCAAGTTTTTTAAGGAATACATGTACATTGGATGTTAAAGCACAATGTAAATTCATTTGATGTTAATTGGATATTCTTGCAATAAAGTTTAATGTTCTTTCAACAATGTAAATTCATTTGATGTTAATAGCACATTGTAATTAGGGGTGGGCACGGTCCGGATTGGTTCCAAATTTGGAGAAACCTAACTCGAACCGTTTAAAAATAACGTATCCGGTTCGGTCCGGATCCCCTCATTTTGAACATTGGAACCGAACCTAACTCGAACCATTTGGAACGGTCCGGTTCCTGCGGTTCCAAACGGTTCCAAATCACATATGAATAAACTATAAATGATATTTATATTCTGTTAAATGACCAAACTTGACAATGATATTTCTTGCCTTGCACTGCATCCTTGTATTTTGTACTTTTTTGTTGTATATCATGATCATACAATGTATCTCGAAAGCAAGAAAGAAAAATACGTAGAACTACAGACAGCAAAATTATCAAACAACAACATATAAAAACTACGAAAAACAAAAGCAAATGCTCCAAATTTCCGAACAAAATTGTCATAGAAGCTTACAATGTGACTCAAGGATCTGAATAAGAAAAACTTTTCCTGTCTACTAAATCCCAACAAAAATTTTGAATCATCAAAACAATCTGACATGTATCTGAAAAAGTATTAACAGTAATCTGATGCAAAACACAACCAAAGAAAACAACCAAACCAACAAAACATCTAAGCTCCCTTTTCTGCTTTTGAAGCTGTGGCAGCAGTTTGCCCTCTGAGTCTACCGGTTCTCCTAGTAGCAATAAGACCAACTTTCTGTCCTGGAGGAGCATCGCGGCGGACGGTACTGACATGTCCAATGTGCTGGTGATTTTTCAAAGAGTTTGTGTTTTTCTTGCTCCTCATATATGAACCATATAGGGATTGAAGAAATCCATTCAATAGAACATAAATTAGTTTGTGTCAGGACTTCATTCATGTAGCTCTAAAAGAAGACTAACAGCAACAGCTCAAGTAATCAACTAACACCGGTCATCGAAAAGGATAATACCTTAAATAGCTCAGTGGGAATACTAGGCATGTTGATAACAAGCCCCATTAATTATTTATAGAACTACGCCATGAAAAAGGATGTAAAAAATATGGACCTTCAAACTTTTAAGTCAACTATCTTTATGAACAAAACCTTACAGTAGGCTGTAGGGCTATAAATGGAATGGATTAATATTAGACCTGAAAAATTAGGTAGCATTTGGATCTTAAATCAAATAACGTTAAGCCTAATGAGCATCCTTTTTTCATTCAACCCAACAAGTTTACAGCTTATCCCACATAGACAATTTGATAAGTACTGACTTGTTTGATATGTATTCGATAAGAACTGACCTGATATGATAAGAACTGATCTGTGTTCATATGTTTTGCAGGATAGAGTCAAACCAATGCAATTCTACTGACAGTGATGCAATACAAGCAAGGAAGAGAAATTACAGACTGAAGGACTTGTAATTGTAAACTCTGAATTGATGTCAGCAAACACTGGAAACCAGTCCATAAACTTGTCTAAATTTCAGCAAGTACCTAAAGAGTTAAACATAAACATAGCATAAAAGAGCTACAAATTTTACTTACATAAACATAAACTTGTCTAAATTTCACTTAAGCTACAAATTCAAATTGTATCCAATATCTATTACATTGAAAACATAAAAAGCTAAGCTAGGCACTCAAATTAAGCTATCACCGTTTGGTTTATACTTTTTGCATACATTGGTGATGTGTTTACCAAAAGTACTAGTGCCACCGCCACTGATATCACATGCAAACACTTGAGCACAGTAATTGCACTTCGCCTTTAGTACATCTACCTCTACCATCGTACTCTTTCCTTCAGTTACAACTTCACGTGTTTCTTTCACAGTAAATTTAGTGATGTGATCCCAAACCCAAGATCTAGATTGTATAGTTTTATGAGCATTTGGTGTTTTTCTTTTTCTTGAGGGGTAAGGTTTGGGAGGAGGCATGGATTCTTCTGTTTGTACAGGACAAGGTGATGTAGCAGTAGAAGATGTTGCTACTTTAGTAATTTTGTTGGGGGTAGTACTAGTACTTAGAGACATGGACAACTTACTATGCTCCTGCATTAAACAAAAATTGGCTACAAAACATAAGTATAAATTTAAAAAATAGTGTTGGTATTTTAACCAAACATTTAAAAAAATAAAATAAAATAATCCACATGAGCATTTATATAAAATACATGTTGCATGCATAATCGAGAGTATTCTAACTAAAAAAATCATGATAACGACATTTATATAAATATAATGGTTGAGATCATCGGCCACAAATCGATTATCCAAAATTACCAAAATGTGAGACATTGATGAGTTAATCTAAAAGCATTAACTAACAATCCAACTAGCAATGATATTTTTTAGAGGAAATTGATTTTTGTTTCTTACCAAAATAGAAAATATTAATAACAAAAGTTCTTAGTTACAATATTAATAACCCATATATTCAAATCCACACACCCATTCGAGATTATTAGAGAGGCTGAGGCCAAGGCCAGTTTTTGTATGGATATGTAAACGGGCATCTGATCCCAATTAGAGAGGCTGAGGCCAAGGCCAGTTTTGTAACAGTACAGAGGAAGAAGATACCGAATCTTGGCTTTTATTTTTTGTGCGTCAGAACTGATCCGATCCCTCCCTCACTAATACAACAACAATAAAGCTAAAAAAGAGCAGCATTATCAGTGTCAGGGTTCTTATGCAAATTTAAGATGATTAACCCAGCCTAGATAGCAACCAAATCATTTCTCCATTCAATTCATTTCTCATTCTCCATTCATAAAAAAAAAAAAATAATAAATAAAAATTGAGGAGCCAGAGTTCAGATTCAGACGAACCTGAATGAGCAATCTGAGATCAGTTCTTCAAGAAATCAGTTCCTTCTTATTCTACAGATCAGTTCTTCAAGAAATCAGAGCAGGTCGGAGAGGATGCGGGTTGTGCGGCTACAGAAAAGAGAGGGGAAGAGGAGAAGACCAAAGAGGAAAGGAAATCAGTACAAAATGTGATTGAAGAAGAAGACGAACAAATCAGCGAGGAGAAGAAGATCATGAATCTCTTACAGTCTTACCTTCTTTAGCAGCCGTTACGAGGATGCGAGAGGGGAGGCGGCCTGCGGTGCGGCGTGCGGAGGAGGCGGCTTGCCAGCGGGATTGCTCACTGCTCATTTCTCTTCTCCTGAATCTCCTCTAAGGCTCTAAAGACTCGAAGAGTAAAGTAAAGACTAAAGACAGAGAGTAAAGAGTCTTACTCTTAGTTGAGTTACTTAGTTCCATATTTAGGTTTTTGTAACTATTCTGATTTGAAAGGGTCCAACCCGGACCATTTCGTTTTTAAAATTAGGAACTGGGACCAGACCGTTTTATAACGGACCGGACCGATCCGAACCATATTTAAAAACTCATAATTACAATCCGGACCGTTTTGGTATAAACGGTCCGAATCGATTCGAACCCGCGGATCGTCGACCCGTTTGCCCACCCCTAATTGTAATCAAATGCCTTAACATCAATGTAATTCAATTGACGCAACATCATTGCAATTCAAAACCTGACACATCACTTTCAATAACATTTAGTAAATTCAGTACCTAACAACCTTAACATTCAATACTTAACAACCTGGCATAGCACTTTCAATAACATTTAGTACCTAACAACTTTAACATTCAATACCTAAAACCTAACACAACAACCTAAAATAACACTTTCAATAACATTCATAACATTCAGCACCTGAATTTACAACCTGAAGTGTACCATACCAATAAGCATTCAATATCATACCATACCAACAAACATTCACTACCATTTAACATAACTTGCAACCACCACAATTATATATTTAGAGTACCATACCAACACAAGTCTTGACATAACACAAGTGCATCAGTTAGTGTACCATACCAACACAAGCATTAAATACTATCAAAAAACACATAATGACAATGTCAATAAATAAATAAAAATTGTCTTTCAAACCAATTGTCTAATTGTCTTTCACTAACTGCTTTCACCAAAATGAGAATGTCAATATGAGTCACCAAAATGAGAACGAGTCACCAACTGTCTAAGGTCATCTCCAGGGCCCCTAGGTTTCCAACTGTTTTGTCCCCCTTGCAAATAGAGTTTGTCCCTTCCTACCGTTACCATTTCCACGCTTAAGCACTTGATTAACTGGTGGCCTCATTGGTGGGGGCTGAACTCCTTCTACAAAGGCTGAGTTGTGAACATGTACTCTGACTGTTGTGTAAAGTTGAAGCTGTAGGCATCTCAGGCTGGAAGTTTGGTGGTTGTGGAGGACATGTGGGCATTTTTTTTGGAGGTTCATTATTTCTTCTTCCACTAGCAGTCCTTGCACCCCTTAGATGTCTATCCATCCTCAACAATCTGTTCCCTAGGAGGGTTTCTACAGGTTCTACTGTTATGACCCTCCATTCCACACTTTTTGCAACTCATGTGTTCCCTGTGAACCTCATCTTCATTTTCATCTTCATCTCTTCTTCTTTGTCTCTTAGGTCTCCTTAGACCTCTTTTCACTAGAGGAGGCAATACTAAGTATCTTGGCTACCACATAAAACCCTAATCAGACATGGAAATACTAACTAGCTTTTGAAATACTAATCAGACATGGAAATACTATACACAAGCAATGAAAATAAAACTTACTTCATCCCATTCACGCATATTTCTTATGCTCACAATGCCCCTAGAGTATGCTTCCACATAGACCTTCACAGAATGATACGGGTTATAGTACCTGCATTAATTCGAAATATGTATATAAGCAATGAGAATACTCTGCCCATTGAGGTATTTGATTAACTAGAGTCAAGACTCCATGCACACATATGACACCTGTGAGTTCCCATTGTCTATAGTCACAATATCTAAAAGATGTCTTGACTCTAAACCTATCACCAATGTCATTATGCTGCACTGTGATGAAGCCATCACTGGACCCAAACATCCTGAATTGGTTCTTCATTTCACAGTACTTGTCAACCAGCTTTTGAGCCCTAGGTACGTACTACTCTAATGATGTCCCAAGTGCTACTTTTCACCCTTTTGTCATACATAAGCCTCATGCAAGCATGTGATAGTCATCAATGAACTTGCAGATTGGTTTGTCCCTTAGGTGAATGATCCAGTTATTGACACTTTTATGTTCTGAGCATAGACTAGTGTCAAAATAGGTCCTCCACCAACTCTTCACATCCCTATCAACCAGCCACTGATGAGCCCTTGAATTAGCTTCCTTAATCTCTTTCGAGTGGGAGACATGCTCAACCTCTTTGTATGCCCTCGCAGCCTTCCAAGAAAGTCTCCCCAAAACCCGCATTCTTGAAGTTCTTGTACACATGCCTAAAACAAAATCTATGATATGAATCTGGAAAGAACTGCTTCACTGCTTCAATCAAGCCTTTTCGCTAGTCAGAGATAAAGGTCAGCTTCCCTTCATGCATCTTCAACTGCATCTCAATTATGCTCAGGAAGGTGTACCAAGTCTGGTATCATTCTGACTTGCAATGTAGATGGCCAATGGAAAGAAACCATTGTTGTCATCCAAAGCTGTGACTGACAAACAACAACCCTCATATTTTGTCTTCAGAAGGCACCCATCCAAACCCACCAAGGGTCTACACCCATGCTGCCAACCAAGTAGACTAGCAGAAAAAGTCAAACACGGGTCTGTGAACCTTTGATCTTCATTACTTGTTGAGCATGTAGCAATGCTTCCTGGGTTTGTCGTCAACAACTCCATGCAACAAGAAGGGACCATCTTGTAGCTGTCCTTATAGCTACCAACTATTTTTGCCATCAGTTTTTGCTTTGCCCTCCACCCTATATGGTAGATGACTTCAACAATGTTCTCTTTCCATGTCTGTTTCATAAGTGAGCCAGGTGTGATAGATTGGAAGTGGGTATTAAACACGGTCTCACACTCTTTAGCAACAAACCTAGCATCAGCCATAGGGTGCTTCCCATCAACAATCCCCAGACATGGGTGTTGTTGTCCCGTGGTTCTAACACTGATGGTGTACCCATCTTTGTTTCTTGCTGCATAGCAATGCAATTTGCATTCTTCATCTGTACACTTAACTAAAAGCCTGTCAGGATCATTCTTTTTAAACCTCATTAGAAACTTCTTTCTTACCGCATATTTTCTCAACCAAAACCTAGCATCATCTACTGTGGGCCATTCCTTCCCAACCTCCAAGACCCATTCCTCATCCTTATGGTGAGCCTCATGATCACTCTCATCACCATAAACATTCTCAATCTCAGCCACAAAACCAGCATGCACATCTAGAGGTGCCTCATCTTCAGTGCTATGGCCTGAATGATACTCTTCTTCTACTGAAAAATCATCTAGCTCAGCAAATGTAGATGGACCTGTTTCCTTAGCAGGTCCCTATGGTACTACATCATGTAGGTTTTCATCTAGTTATTTTTACTCAACTCATCATATAACTTCACTTTCGTCTACTTAACTTTATCCCTTTCTTCCTACCATATTTCCTTGGAGAGTACCAATCACTAGGTTTACTCTTCCTTGGGGTTGGAACCTTTCTCTTGGTCCAGGCCTTTTGGCCCTGCATTTAAGCCTCAAATGAATTTTTTTAGTAGGGGTTGTGTTACAGGGGCAGGGTCTACATCAACTATAGTGGGGTTGAAATTGGTTCAGGCTCCATTACACTAACCCTAGGAATGTTGCTTTCATGTACTTGTGCTGCCACGCTAACCTCAACAAACACATGCAAAACATCATTGTCATCAATGTCTGCATGAGTCCAAAAATACATCAAGTCTTTATCATTTGTAATGTCCATCCTCACCCCATTATCCACATAGTTATGTGTTGTTCCAAGGGTTAAGGCATGCTTATGTGGGTGGGGGATAGCTTCAAGGATGCTATTATTTAACTTATCCCAATTCAGGTAATCCCCATGCACTTGTACAAACTCTATAGATAACTCATCTTTATAATCACCGACCTTCCACAGACAAGGGATCTCTACAATCTTACTTCACTTTCCATTGTAATGGATTACTAAGTTCCAGACTTCCAGTTCTTGTCCCTACTTACCATTGCTGCAAACACACAAACAAAACAAAATCATACCATTTTCACTTATACAAACAAAAGACTGAAAACAGACAAACATAACAAAATCAGACCATTTTCACTGATGCAAACAAAACAAACAAACTAAACTAAACTAAACCACACTAAATCATGCAATCAAACGTGAATAGTAAACTGAAAAAAGAAGACAAGTACAACACTAAACCACTAGCAACACTAAACCACATTAAATGAACATTGTTACTGATTCATGGAATCACCAACCACTAGCAACACTAAACCAAACTTAATCACTTTCAGAAACATCATTTTCACTGATGTAAACAACAACCACCAAATAAATAGTGGAGAAACCCAAATTTGTTCAAATGAACAAAATACTAGCAAAATCATACCATTCACACCATCCATTTAAAACATTCATTACATATAGAAGCACCAAAATGAAAACCCTAAAATAACAAAGAAGACTTACAATACATCACGCCAATGAACAGGTCAAGGTTCCACGTCCTCTTCAGTGTCTGAAGGAGTGAAATTTAGCCTCAAATTTGGCTCCTCATTGCTTGACATCTGATTGAAGAAATAACTAAAATCACTGAATGAACTGCAATCATCCCAGTGTATGCTAGAAGTGGTGCTCCCATCATCATCACTGCTACTAATTGTGATTTTGACACCAAAAATAACCTTCTACGCCTTCTTCATTTCGGTATTACGCTTCTTCATTTCGGTGAGAAATCATAAAGAGCATAGGGAGAGAAGAGAAATGGAACAGAGAGAATGAAAACGGAGGGAGTTTTTCCTCCATTGTCGTCTCTTCAATGGTACGAGCTGACAGAGAGTAAACCCTAATCGTCCACGTGCCTGGTTCAGGTAATAGATGGTTGGGATTAACATGCTATCACATCAGGCGTGATAAGCACATGAAGGGCATTTTCGTCATGCAAAATAGGAAGAATGGTGGCACGTGAGGTGTTTAACAGTCAAGGCACTATGACTGTTAGTTTAAGGGGGAAAGTGCAATATGAATGTTAATTGGGGGCAAAGTTTAATTGCTATATGTTTTAGGGGGTAAAGTGCAATTAACCCATTTTTTAAAAATCCACTATTGGATTTTTCTCGAGATAAGATTTCAGTTGGGCTTTAGGAGTTTCCTCGAGATGAGATGTTTCAGATAAAAACGATTCAATCTTAGCCTTTGATATCTCAATGGTATTTTTGTAATCTGCTTTGAAAACAGACAGTCAAGGCACTATGACTGCTAGTCTTGGGGGTAAATGCAATATGATTTATTATGGTGGTAAAGCTCAATAAGCCATTAATAATAGGGGGGAAAATGTAAATAACCCTTAATTAAATGATATTTGTATTCTGTGTTTTCTTTCATTGGAAAATGAAACTCGTCGTTCCCCACAGACGACACCAAACTCATGTGTCCAAAAATGTCCTCCTGTGAATTTGACCTGCAAAACAATTGTTAGACTTCCAAATACCACTTTTTTGGTGGCCGAAGACACTCTGATGTTTAAGTCAGTAACTCTGTTGGAAGAATGATGTAAATCTGGACAAAACTCAGTTAAAGTTGCATACCTTTGTCGAATCTTCCATTTGCCTTTTATAATGGTTGTGGTTAACTATCTGTGTGACTTAAGCATGTGAGGCGCAATAGAATGAGATGTTTCTTGTAACAGTCTCCTCCTTTATGGAGATGCGTTCGGGGAGGCGTAACTCCCTCCACGACTCTTTTTAGTGCAACGTTCCTCTTCTTTATGAGAGAACTCATGTCGGGCGTGGATTCGGGCTCTGATTCGTTTGGGCTTGAATTCAGGCCATGTTTATTTTTTCCTCATTGGTCGGGCCTCTGCAGTTGGCTTTATTTTTCTTGGGCTTTATGAACTGGCCCAATAGATTAGGCGTTGTATTCTCGTGATGGATCTTTATGTTGCATGTATGGTGGTGATGATTGTTCTATTTTGATGTATATCATCAGCTACTCCCCCTTTAGTTTGTGGGCATGCTGACATGGCCACTAACTTCATGGCGGTTTGCCTTCCACTTTCATCATTACCTTGTATTTAATGTTGTCAGTAACTTTTCGCGAGTTGGTGTCTCGATTCTTTGCTTGCCCGTTCATTTTGCGCACATTTTTTGGATTTCGCATAGTGATCATCTATCGCATACTGTCCCACGAGCTGTCCCTTCATTTCTTGGCTCTATAAAAAGAGATGTGACGAATTCATTTTCTCTCTTCACGCTATCTTTGAATTTAGAGTTTGTTCATCCCCTCGTCTTTTTCGTTTTGTTTCTTCTCACGATGTTTGTTGGTGATAGCTATGTGGTAAGTATCTAAATCTGTGTGAGGTACATTATTTTCCCAACAGTGCTTCTCAGGCGAAGCTGGGCAATTTTCGTTCTGATTATAATCTTTCGCCCAATCTCGAGATTATTTTGCATGGACAAGATGATAGCCCTTGTAATCCGAAGGCTGGGTACATCGCGATGTATTCGTGCATATTTTCTTCTGGTTTCCAATTTTTGGTTCCGGAGTTGTTCTGGGAGTATCTAAACTTCCTGGGTATTCCTTCGGCTTAAATGGGTCCCAATGGTTGAAAGGTGATGGTGTCTTCTTACGCGAGGGCTTTCTATCCGGCATTCCTCTGACTGTGAAGGTTTTGCATGCAGTAGTTGGTCTGTTGGTGAACAGGAATATCTGCTTTCTCCATTCTCTATAGTGTTTCGAGAAACTTAGCGATGATATTCGCGATTGGTCGCGGTGTTGGTTTTATGCTTCCGTGAATTTCGGCTACTTCCAATTGCGAGGTCGTTCGATTTTTTTATCATTCCATTTTTCAATAAACAGAAGAATCTTTACTTGATTGCTAAGGAGCAGAAGATCAGTGGTCAATTCTCGAAGCTACACCGTTTTCCTGTGTAAGCATTTCTTTTCGAGGGTATTTTGGACCTTATTGGTTTGTACACTATGAGTCAAGTGGAATGAACTTTACTTATTGATTCTAGTACTAAAGCCTTAGCTGCTCACGTTGCTCGTGTTTACGTTAATGATGCTAGCATTGATTGGGAGTTCGGATCGGTGCGTTACAGATCTCAATGCTCCTGTTGATATTGCAGTTCTTACTTCAAGAAAAAATTAAAACTTGCGAGGTCTATGAGTCTGTCAAGGCGATTGTCGGTAGACCTTGGTCGGGTTTCGAGGAAGAAACGACTTTCTAATCGTGGTTCTGCTTGGATTGTGTTTCGTCTGAATCCTCTCAAGGCGATTGACGATGTTGCAAAAGAGATCGTGATTCTTTCGAGGAGGATGAGAAACTAAGGCTCGCGTTGGAAAGGAGTGAAAAGGAGACTACTCGTCCGCTAGATGATAGCGAGATGAAGCTTTTTTCTGCTTACGGTGTCTTGGATGCTGCTGAGTTGGCTAACGATGATCCCCGGTTCATTAATGAAAAGATGTTTCAGCTAGCGATGGAGCAGTCTAAGGGCATTGGTGGTGGTCAAGGTTTCAGGGATCATTTTCCTCTTATTGATGTCAGCGAAACAATCAGATTCCTAGTTTCCTTTCCTGTTTGTCAAGTTTCTCCTGCTCCCGCTGGTGCCGTTAGTCCTGCCCTTGCCACGGATGCTTCTCAACGGGAGTGTAAACGTGGTTTTTTCATTGTTACTGTTATTCCTTTTGTTCTTTTTGCTGTCGGGGGTGGTTTTTCAGTGCTCCTGGATCCTCCTGTCCTTCATCCATGGATTAGTTGGATTGAGCCTGGCTCGAAGGATATATGTATCAAGTCTGATGGCAAGTTCTGCTGGTTAACTCAGCTAGATGTGCAGGAAGGTGCACATAAGTTGGTAAATGAATGACACTGGTGGTTGGTGTGAAGGCCTTCGGTGTATGTACTTGACCCATTTGATCACATCGAGACCACGATCTTCAGCAAATAATGGACGGAATTAATCATATCACCTATGCAGAGGTGATGGGCTCGATTTATTGAGATGGTCGCGATCAAGTGGCTCTGTTAGAGAGGTGGCAACATTATTGCTGGTGTTTTCTCATGTTCTATCTCAATTTGATGTGTTGAATATGCAATGTGTGGACTCGTAGAAAGTTGCAGGGGTTGCGCGGAAGTCATTGATGGATGCGAAGGATATGCGAGATAAGTCCGTTGTTGAGTTTGACTCTTTGAAAGCCAAGTTAGATGGGGTTATCCTCTGAGAAAGAAGCTTTCGACAAAGCTTCTCGTGTTGTCTTGGAGCAATATGTTATGTGTGATACCGCTGAGAGGCGGGTGGAACAAATAACTACTGCGCTTAATGATGTCAAGGCAAATGGTTCCGGTATGCTCTCTACCGCTGAAAGGCAGCTTACCACAGCCAAAAATGAACTCATTGTTGCTAAGGATAGGCTCCGTATAATCGAAGCCGAGATTGGAAACGAGTTGTTGACGGGCGGGTTGAGCTTCTTGATTATATCGAAGGGCTCGACGAAGATTTGTCTAAGTATCGTCACCTGGTCGGTAAAGCTTTTGAGGATGATGATGTCGAAGAATATGCTTTAGCAAAGGAGGAGCCATTGCTTCTTCTACCATTGAGCTCCTAGAGCTGTTAATGCTCCCCTCTCCTGAAAAAAGTTCTTCTCCTGTTCTAGCGAGTGATGATCCTGCCATTGCTACTATTTCTTCTCCCACTTCTTTATCACATTTTTCCGGGTGTAACAGAGTAGTGTAATCAATAAAAATTGACTTTTTTCTTTCTTTCTAGTTTTGTTGTAGTTTTCGTGGCTTTTGCATTAAATTCTTGTATAGCTGCTTTTGTGCTTAGGCTCATCGTTCGTCTAATGATGGGTCACTGTTGTTATTTCTGACTTGCTGTAGAGTTGTTTTTGCCTGTACTTTTCGAATCACATTGACTTGTTCCCTTAACTCTGACTTTGTGTTTGTCAGTTCGAAGTCCTTTTGTTAACTTATTTGATGAGCATTTACTTCGTTAACTCGACATCTTGCTTGATTCGAAGTTTTTTGTTTAGTTGACTCAGGTGTCCAACCCTTACTTCGTTAGTTTGACATCTCGGTCGATTTGAAGTTCTTGTGTTTTGTTGACTCGGGTGTCCAACCTTTACTTCATTAGTTCGACATCTCGGCTGGTTTGAAGTTTTTGTGTTTTGTTGACTCGGGTGTCCAACCTTTTCTTCGTTAGCTCGACATTTGGGTTGGTTCAAAGTTTTTTGTGTTTGGTTGATTCGGGTGTCCAACCTTTACGTCGCTAGTTCGACATCTCGATCGATTCAAACTTCTTGTCTCTGGTTGACTCGGGTGTCCAACCTTTACTTAGTTCGACATCTCGGTCGATTCAAAGTTTTCTGTGTTTAGTTGACTCGGGTGTCCAACCTTTACTTCGTTAGTTCGACATCTTGGTCGATTCAAAGTTCTTGTGTTTGGTTGACTCGGGTGTCCAACCTTTACTTCAATAGTTTGACATCTCGGTCGATTCAAAGTTCTTGTGTTTGGTTGACTTGGGTGTCCGACCTTTACTTTGTTAGCTCGACATCTCGGTCAATTCAAAGTTTTTGTGTTTGGTTGACTCAAGTGTCCAACCTTTACTTCGTTAGCTTGACATCTTGGTTGATTCGAAGTTTTGTGTTTAGTTGACTCGGGTGTCCAATCTTTACTTTTTGGTTGATCAGACTAGAAATAGTCCAACGTTTGTCGTTTGATTGCTTTGGATGGCTAATTCATTGACGTGTCTATTTTGTTGTCCACACGAAAACTTGGAATTTCTGAATTCGTAATCTTATTGATATTTCCTTGATGTTTTCATCAGCCTTAGTCTTTAAGGCATTTACACTATAAAAAAAAGGTCATTAATAGCGTTTCAAAAACGCTATGGTAGGATACCATAGCGTTTTAATAAACGCTATAGAAAGTTGGCTATCAAATGACTTTTTATTACATCTTATAAGTTTTATTTCTAAAAAATAAAAATTTAAATGTGCCGAACTTAAACATTTTCATGAATGGAGGCAAATCAATAAATGGATTGAAAAATCAGTAGTATTATTGCTCCTACAAGTAACACATCAATTGTTTACATATATATTTGTGTTCCAATCAACTCAAAAGTACATGGGTATTGCAAGCAAACCTTGACTGGACAATGTAACAACACTTATGTTCTAAACTTCCAAATGGTTAACAACACTTGAAAGTTTTGGCAGTTTTAAACAACAACAACACCTCCTACAAAGGCACAAATGGATGCCAAAACAAACGCTGGTGTTTCCTCCACCAAAAAGAGCATCCTATGGACCTGCCCCAAGTGATATAATCATCTGTACAAGAATCAGAACACAATCAAGATTAAGAGCGGAGAGGAGGCAAAGAGAGTTATGCACATCAACAAATTTATTTTACAAATGCTTTTACACATTTTTCGGGCATGTAACATTTAAAAAATCCTCAAAATGACAGATCTATATGTCAAGTAGTATGTATTATTAACAAAAGTTACTTGATAGCCACTGAAAGAAATACTCTACTGCAAAACCATAAACATCAATTTATAATTTTTTGCTCTGTTTTTGTTTTATCATTTATAGCCACTACAACACAAATGCCCAATAATAGCATTTGTTAATAGCGTTTTTGCTAAATACGCTATCAAAAGATCAAATTTTGATGTAAACAAAAATGAAAACGCTGTAAAAAAATGCGGGCTTTTTGGCGCTCGCTATTCCCTCCTTCGTTTTACTTGGCGCTCGAGTTAGAACTCGATGAAACTCCACCCTCCCCTCAATCTCGTCGTCTCCCTCACTGCTCCCCCATCTCGCCATCTCCCTCCCTGCTCTCTCCATATCTCCATCTCCCTCACTGTTCCCTCCATCTCGCCATCTCCCTCACCGCTCTCTCCATATCCTCATCTTCATCTCCCTCACTGCTCCCTCCATCTCTCCGTCGCCCTCTCTTTCTATCTGCTGTTTTCCCTCCCTTTACAATCTGGGTTTTGGTCTTGTTTGATTTGGGGAGATGGGTATGGTTGGTTCTCTTTAATTTGATTATTAATTATTCAACAATGGCTCTAGCTTCTCGGTGGATTCGCGTGGTGGGAGAGTTACGATTGGAGATATGGCGAGTAAGGTTGAACTGAAGTTGAATGAGGCGCAGTTGGCTTTGGAGGCTCTCGCTGCTGATACGAAAGGTTTCTTAGAGGTACTTCTCTTCAACTGTTATCGTTTTTGAAGTGTTTATGGTTGAGGTTTTAGTTTATCAAGTCAAGTGTTTGTTCGTTGTTATTTGAGAAATTCACAAATTCCTGAGGTGAATTTCGAAATCGATTTTGTGAATTTTGAACTTGATTTCTTTGGCCGATCTTGATTACATCATTTCTTTGGTTCATCAATTCACGGTTTTAATCGCATGTGGTGTGTGTGCAAGGCATTGGCATCCTGGTTGTGTTTGGGATGGCAAATTCTTAGAAAATGGGGACTTTATTACTGCTTGTTCTAAAGAAGTTGTATGTATTTGGACAATCAACAAAGACAGGATTGTTAATCCAGTTGAAATTGAAACATATGCTTCAAAGGTTTCACAGTATAAGTGTAGTAGGTAGTATTGTTTTTTTAGTGTGATACCTATGTTGCTTTTAACTAATGTATCCCAAAACTAATTTTCTATTTCATATGTACTTAAAAGTGTTCTGTGTTTGCTGTCATAGGAAAAGGGTTGGCAGATTAAATTTGGAGGAGTTGCCAGAGATAAGAGATTTATATAAACTAGGTTTGATGTTAATTACTCATCTTTATGAGGGTTTCAATTTCTTATTAGTCCTTATTTCCTGTCTATGAATGAAATTTGTTATGCACTTGAATGAACTTTCCATCATTGAAGTATGAGAAGCAATGGGCTTGATTTACAAGGTTGGTTCTTGATTTGTGAGTTAAACTAGCATACTGATTTCTTGTTAGATAAAATGTTGGACATGTTTTGATGGTGCCCTTTTTTCCTAAATATTGATGTTTTGATTTCTAGTTCTCTCTCCAATTCTCGAAAACCCCAATTTTTCTGCTCTGCATTGAAGGATAGTTTCAGATCCAATCGTGTTGTTTCTCAGTGAAATTTGAAGTTTTGATCACTTGGGGTTGTTTAATTTACTGGTATTGAGATGGGTTTGTATTGGTTTTGCAGGTTGAGGTTTGTAGTTCAAGTATGGACTCCATGACTATGTATAAATCTATCTGCTCTGCTCATGTACCTGTAAGTACATATTATGTTTAAATGATTCTGTTTGATTTGATTGGATAGAAGAAAGGTTGTGTTTTTAAATGTGGATAATTTATGGATCTAATAAGGTGAACTGTTGAAGCATGTAGTGTGTATTTGTTTAGATGCTTGTGGATTAGGATAAAAATTGGAAATTTGATGCTTCTAGCATTTGATTATTGCTCAATTCTTCTACAATGAGTTGTAGTTAGTTGTAGATGGTAACACTGAATGTTCAGAGGTAACATTGGTGTTCTTCTATATTGATTAGTTGAAAGACTTTGGTGGTTTGTTTGATACTTTGAAGCATCAATTTGTACAATCAAATAGTATTGCACATACAGTATTAAAGAGGTTGATGATGCTGAGGAGTGGATCTAGTTGTAGTGTGTGTTTGTGCATGAGAAAGAGAAGTAATTGGACATGTAATGCTTGCAATCTGTTGGTGGTTTTTGGGCTGTGAGGTGCTTTAGTGGAAGTGTGCTTAATTGGATGATGAAGTGTGAATGTGGTTAGTCTGCTAGTTTGGTAATGTATAAGGTGGCCTGTCTAATGGCTCAGATTTCTCTCTGAGTAAAAACTTTAAGACTGCTTGGTTGTGTTAGAAAATTGTCAAGGGCTTGATTGCGATTGAAGCCATTGTCAATTTTCTAATATTGGATGGGATTGTCATTTATTTATGTAGTCATGCACTACACCAAAAACCCCATTAGCCACGGTTTTATACCGTGGGCGTAAGACATTGCCACGGCTAAGAGCCGTGGACTACAGAGGCGTCGCAAAATTTTTGTCACGGCTAAAAACCGTTGCTAAACATTGTAGCAATGGTTTTCTGGTTGAAGGGGGGGCGTTATTTGCAGAAATTAGCAACGGTTATAAACCGTTGCAATAAAACTAGCAACGGTTTTAAACCATGGATAAATTAGCAACGGTTCGAAGCCGTTACTAAGTGTAAATATTAGCAACGGTTATAAACCGTGGCTAACTAGATAGCTACGGTTTATAGCCGTGGCTAACTATGGCAACGGTTTTAAACCGTGGCTAAGTTTATATATTTGCAACGGTTTTAAACCGTGTCTAAAAGTACCAACGGTTTCTAGCCGTGGCTAACATTTGCAACGGTTTTGAACCGTGGCTACGCACATGTATTTGCAACGGTTTTAAACCGTGTCTAAAAGTAGCAACGGTTATTAGCCGTGGCTAACTGTGGCAACGGTTATTAGCCGTGGCTAACTGTGGCAACGGTTATGAACCGTGGCTAAATAGTGTAAATTAAACCGTGGCAAAGGTACTAGCAACGGTTTTTAGGCGTAGCAATATGGAACTACGGTGTGAAACCGTTGGCAATTAAAACAAAATTCAAAAAAAAAAAAGAAATCTGTTTTGTTGCAACGGTGTAAAACCGTTGCAAGTTAATATAATCGAAAAAAAAATTTATATTTTTTTTTGCTGCAGTAAAATCACAGCCGTGGCACCTGCAAAATCAGTCCTTACTATAGTTTGTGTCATGCCTCCGACACGAATAAGAACCACCAAACTATATGCTAGATAAATACAAAATCAACCGTAAAAAGGAACTTGTCAAGTTTTGACGCCAAACAAAAACATGTAAACAAATAGCATTAATTAATGTACAATAACATGATTAACCTGAACAAATGGAACATAGCTTGTTATATCAGGTTTCGCTCGCATCTAAAACAAAAGAATTTCTCTATGTTTTTCCAACAATACAAATCGCGCCTAGTTATAATGTAAGAAAATACATTGATGCCCTTAGGAACAGGCCCATTTCTTTCGGTAGTTGCTTGTTCAATATACTGAAAATGATGAGAATGCAGCACCTGGTAGTTGCTTGTATATGGCACCGGTGATGGTTGATACAACGACACACTTTGCACCCCAGAAACAAGCAATGTATGCGCATTCTCCTGTCCAACATACTGCGCTGCCCGTACTGGCTCAGACCTTCAGAGCCCTGCAGTATAAAAATTAGTCAGTACTTAATGACAGACAAACATGACCTATAAAGATTGCTAATAAACCAATGACAGACAAACATGACCTATAATTGCACAGTTATTGAAACAAGACAACATCGATACTATTTAAGTACTTTATTGCATATGATCTGGACCTGGGTGTAACAATAAGTTGTAGCAAAAGCACAAGTAGAAGTATCATCATCAACAACATATAGGTTTCATGCTGAAAAAAAAATTCTACTAGACCAGATTATATGCTCCTAAAAAAAATTCTACTCCACGGAACTCCTAAAAAACATTGCCATATATCCATTACATCCATCACAGTATATATCATCAATTACATAAGCTAAAACTTGATCATGTGACATCATAACATACCATGTCGTCCGATGTAAGAGTCCCAGACTTATCAAAACAACGTCAACCGACAAATCCACCAATACAGGCACCATTACTACATTAGATAAGACTTTTTATCCTATTTGCTTGAAATCACAAACGAAAGAGTCATTTATGCTTAAATGTCGAGGAAGTGAAGTTATCACTTCAATTTTTTCATCATATTGATTCCGGTTATAAGTTTACTAGCTTGCTAAACTGAATCAGAAATTCTAAATGTCGAGGAAGTGGGCGAGGAAATAAGCGAGGGGAGGAGGTGGCGGGATGGGAAAATCAATCAATTTAAGAACATAAAAAAGGAAAATCAGAATGGCATTGAAAACCACCATGAGTTTACAAATCACATTTCCATTTTTATAGAAACTTTGCAATTACAAGATATACACGAATTACACGTGTTTATCTTTCCTACCAACACACTATAATCTAAATATAGACTCACTTTAATTCCTAACTAGATTTTTCAAGATTTACTACTTGTCAGAATTTTTTTTTTTAAGGTTTTACTTTTATGACAAGAGATTATGAAAGATTTGGATTAAAAAAAAAACTTTTATAGATTTCTACAGATTTTTGGATAACTTATATTTTATGACAAATGGCAGACCTTACAAAAAAGACCTTTTGAACAGGTGACAGGTGAAAAAGGAGGGATGCCTGGCCTATTTAAACCCCCTCACCACCCCACTCATTCTTCCCCCTCTCCCTTGCATTTCTTCTCTTCCTCTATAGTGAAGAGATTCTCCATCTCAATCTCTCCATTTCTTTGCCATTTCTCTATTTTCCATTTGGTAGGCTCTCTTTTCCTCCAATATACTTCTGCATTTCTCTTCTTCTTTATCTTCCTTTCTTGTGGTATTGCATGCAAATGCAAGTAGTGATCTATTGTTATGGTTTTGGTGGCCTTTTTCAGTCTATGGGTTGATTGAAAGGCTGCTTGAAATGATATAATTGTTGTCTAAATTATTTCAAATAAATACTATGGACACTAACCTTCACATATGGAATGACTTGGAGAACAGCAGACGCGCGTAGAACACGCAGCAATCTCTCAACCGTAGAACACGCAGCACACGCGCGTTTCTGCGACAAATCAATTCTCACTCGATCAAGTAATCTCTATACTTGCATGTGATATCGCGACATCTCAGCAGGTCAACGCTGCGACACAGCAGCAACAAACCAAGCAGCAACAGCAACACAAAGCAGGGCAGCAGCAACAGCAAAGCAGGGCAGCAGCAACAGCAAAGCAGGGCAGCAGCAGCAGTAACGCGCCAAAGCGTAGCAGCAGCAGCAGCATCAACGCCGGAAATAGAAAACGCCTAAACATAATTTCAATAAGCTGAAAAACCTGCACTAAACATAATTTGACACATTTTCAATATAATAATATTTAACAAATATATACAGAATGATTAAATAGACATAACAAGATCTTCACAAACACATTTATTAATCATACACTAGCATAAAAAAGACAACCACTCCGACTCCAAAAAAAAAGATCTAACTGCATAAAACTGATAAATTGACTACAGATTCTTCAAAAACAAAACAAAACTAACTCTAGTCTAAGTTGCATAAACCATTCCATATACCCTTTTTGTTCAGAGGCATACAGGATAATAGGTCAATGTAAAAAGCAAAATAAAACAATCTCATACCAAAATTTACATTAAACATTCAAATAAGTTCAAAAGATCTTTGATACAGGAAAAATAGCATTATTCCTGCAGCTGGTAACCTACCGCTCACCAAACCCAAGACCAAATTTGACCAACCCAAAATATGGGAAAGACAAACTAGGCAAGGAAGAGATTTGAGGAAGAAATATCACTTCTTCTTCAAGTCCGGGAACATGGTAGGATCCTCAATTGATGGGGCTTCCACATTATAGTTGCTTGCTCCTCCACTAAATCCACCTCTTGGACCACGGCCACGGCCTCTGCCACGTCCTCCTGGGCTGTAGTACCTCTCCCCCTCTGCGGGCTTCAAGAATTCACTAATGCTGACAGACTAATCACAACAGCAATGGTAGTACATGAGCATGGAAATAACTATAACCGACGAGACAATTCAGAACTAATAATTTCAGAAAGAACATAATAAATACTAATTTATATATTCAAAACAGTGTCATTACAATATTGACCCACGCATAATATTTAACATTACAATCTGCAGTTGTCTTCACTACAGAGCAGCTGGATAAAAAAGTTTAGAGCACCAACTGCTATGCAAGTCTATCAACTTTATTGTCATTGTTATGGCACACAAGCAGCGAAATTCATTGCGGGCATTAAGCCATATAATCATGGCTCAATTGATCACACAACAAACAATTAAAGCAACACATAAAAGGCCTATAAGATGACAAAAGACTACAAAACTTAGGAAGAAGTAAACTATTAAATAATAAATGAGAAATGAAATGGAGGAAATAGAACAATTAGGAAGTTATATTCAAAAGCCAGAATAACCTTCAGGTACACTAAATCATCGTCACACTATTACCACTCCAACTAAACGAGTCTTGAAATTCTGCAATTCAATAATGGTGGACAACATGGTCTTATCCTTAGGACACCCTTTGTACAAAGGCACAGTCGCTTTTTCCTTATACTTTTGATACTTCTTGTTCATAACTGTCTCAGGTTCACGAGAAGTTCCGGACCACCTTCTGGATTACCGCCAAAACATTCTTCATTTATCCCATCATCAGCCTCCACAGTTTGCATGTTGAGGAATACATCATCAACTAGCTCGCTCATCCTAGGATATTCACATACATCATCAAGTTCAGCCACTTCTGTCATAGGTACACCAATCACATGCTTGTTTATATTCTCTCCATGATGTATCCACGTGACATAATTGGTATCAATGCCATGGCTTAACAAATGAACACCTATGTCGTCAACACTAATGTTTCCCCTCGAGTTCCTACATCGAACACATGGGCAAGGAAAAAGACTCTCTCCATTTGCATTATCCTCAACAAACTGTTGGAATTGTCTAACGCCATTTATATACATTGCACTTCCCCGTTTGTTCATCCATTGACTTGTCTAAAGGAATTGTTGACATTTCTACACACACAAAAATTAAGAGTTTAGATATACGTATATCATGTAACTATTTGTGTTTATGTTTTCTTATTATGTTTTATGTTTCATAAATCATGTAACTAAGTTGGGAAGGGAATCTAGATCCTCACCAGTGCAATTGAGGTTATATTTACAGAATTTATGATCCTTAATCACGTCCAGGTAGGTATTTCGAATTCACTGTCACCATTAAATTTTGAGTAGATAATTCAACTTCTCGTCGTTTTACAAACGTTATCCAGAGTGAACTCTGGGGCAAACATGCATTTTTCACTTGAGTCATGGCAATCAGCCTTAAAGACCTCATCTTAATATTGATCAATAGACTCGTACAAATGTGTGATATTTTATAAATGAAAATGGAAAATGAGGATGGTTCCCTTGTATAACTCATTTTGGAAATCTCTGACACCTGTGATCAACTTGTATAAGCTTCATCAATCTGACTGTAAGATGGTGAAACTTTGAAAGGGCAAGTGATTACAATATTACCAGACATGTCAACGGATGGATGCAAAACAATAGGGTGTGTTTGGTTTCTAATGAAAAAGATCCTAGAATAAATGAAGGAAATATTTCTCTCCAAAAAATAGTGTTTAACACACAATTTTGAAACAACAAACACTTTTAAAGGGAAACTAGTAAGTGTAGTAAAGGAAATTCAACATATGTGGTACTGCATTCAAAGGCTTCTGATATTAGGTCATGAAGCACATCTGATGTACAAATATGTTAAATATATATTTTTAAAGAATAATACTCATAAATGGAAGTCGACAGAGTGTTACTTATGTCCGCTAGATTATCTACAATGACTGAAATCATAAATTAAGTTGAGCAGTAAATTTGTGGTCTCAGCAACGATGATCATGATTTGAAACATTGAAGAAGTGAATCATATTGTATGCTTAATGATGATATGTTCTGTTCTGGTTTGTGTAGTCTTATCTTCATAATCTGTGGCCTTGTTTTGTGATTATCTTGACTTGTTATTTAAAGGGAGTTAGGACCACAAACTCTGAAGTCAGTTAGCATTTATTAAAACATTATGAAAACAAAGACACGACATGGTTATTCATATCTATATCAGAAATGGCAAAGGCTGCAATAGAATGGTTTAAAAGAGTTGGAAGGTTATTCACGGCGAGTAATTAGTCTCCATTCTAGTCAGACCATAATGAGACTCTAACCGCAACCTACTCTAATGAGGATGGGTGTTGTTAACATCGTAGATGTCATTATCAGTGATTGAAAGAAGACAATGTGAGTTGGGAGAGTGATGTTAGCCTTCAACTAGCAATGAACTTGGATCCCTATTTCTATGGAACCTTCCTAGAATTTCACATTTCTATGTCTTCACTAAACACTCCTACCATTTCTTGGATCTATTTCAGTCAATTGCTTAGATGTTGTACTCTGGTTATAGGCCCATGGAAATATTGTATGCAGGTGAGGGAAAGCTCCTTTCTAGCAAATTGAAACTCTCACTGTTGACTCTTCACAATCAAGCTTGTAAATCACCAAAGACAACAACAGAGGGAGTAAATACTGGTTCTCCTATGTATCATTAAAGTTGACTCTATTAGAATATCCCCAAAATCCCAGTTCAACCTATAATAAATTGAATCTTAGCTATTAAAAGTCAGAACACATAATATAAAAAGAAAACAAATAGACTGAAAGGAAAAATCATAAACTTCATATTTGATTGGTACTATACCAAACTCGACATTCCGATAAAGATCATCAGTATCCAAGTTATAAACTTTTGGTCTGTCTAATCATCAAAACTGTAAATCCCAAACTGATAAAATGATCCCAATCCATACAAACAAATTCAAACCCATATTCATTTCAATCCATACAAACAAAAAAATCCCATTATGTTCGTAGAATCTAACCCCTAATTAAATGTTGAGACCAGCTGTGGTTAGGCTTTGGGAATTGAATCACAATGTTGTTTAATTTCATTCTTGTACTAGTCATCTTTATTTATTTATTTATTTATATTCATTCTTTTGATTATATCTATGGAAACTCGTTCATAACCCAGTAAATTATGATTACTACACTGATGACCAAAACAAAATAAAATTGTGAGAAAATAGCTTGGTCGAAGCTAGAGGCAATCTAATGATGATACAATTAAACTGTAAGAAACCACAAAATCCAAAGAGTTGAGTACTCACGAGCAAGAACTTCTGTTTCTTTATCAAGCTTCCTCGTGTTCAAAGTATTGCCACTGCAGGCAGCCTTGTTTGTTCCTGCTGTAGCTGGAAGATAGACAATAAAGCAACATTATCATTAGCATCAACAAATAGAATTTGTGGACCAACATACATATAAACATTTTGTTTTAAAATGCACATTACAAGTTAAAATTATCCATTAAAGCTTCCTTGTAACTTTTGGTGGATGATATTACTAGTCATGTATTTGAACCCTCCAGAACAAATTATGCTATCAAGCAATCAAGCACTACAACACAAGCACTACAACACAATCAAGCACTACAACACAATCCACATTCAGTAAACAAATCATAATTTTTTTTCCTTCTTTTTCGATTATCCGGTTCAATTCCATCACAATAAATTCGAGCCTTTATTTTCATGTTTTTTCCGGAGGTATGGAGAAAGTTGAAATCAGTACTTGTCACAGGAGAGGAGTTCCAATCAAGTTCCCCATAAGCAAAGATAACAACCCTTAACAACCCCATGAGTTCATGACATACAACTAATACTAAAGAGGGTGATTGATGCTTTGCTTAATTGAACAAGACAACGGCTTTCTCTTTTGGCTTTTCATTTTATTGAAGGAAAAGAGGATTGATGAAGGATGTAATGTTCCATACATCCTTCTCTAACCTACTACATATACAACTACTCCGTTATCAGAGAGAAGAATTTCAGTTGGTTACAAGTTACATATGAATCATTTTGTTACAAGTCAACTTTGGATCTCATTCCGTAAACAACATAAAGAATAACTTGATAAAAGGAGACCCAATAATGATCAAATTGTGATAAGTGATCTAGAGAATACAAGTCATACTCATCTCCCTCATTTTCCAGAAACTAAAATGTATGTTAGACGATGAAAAGGATAGATACCAGCCCACCAACTCTTTAATAAGGATACTAATGGGAAAATAAACAGAAAAACATTTGGGAATCCAAAGTATGTAGATGGAACATGAATAATAGATTACAAGGTGAGAGACTTGGGCTTTATATTCTTTTTTTCTTAATTCCATTCATAATCTATATGGGTTAACGGTCAACACTCAAACAACAAAAAGCCAAAGGGAAAGCAAACATCAACGGCATGCAGACTAAACCAGCCCTTTTGAAAACTCCAACATGTACTCCATGCTTAAGATCATTAACTTGCTCACATATCTTTTAAGGCTCTAGCTCTTTCATGTATGTTGTTAGTACATAACAAGATAGTAAGTGTAAGTAGAAATATGCATCTACAAGAAAACATGACTAACTAATCAAAGGCTATACTAAAGAATAATATAATGTACAGATGTGTCTACATTTTGCTGAATTTTTCTTATCTGTCTGACATGGACACAAGTACCTATTTTGTGGTTACAGAGGTTATGGTTTATTGTTTTATAAGCATAGGCATTACTAATTAGAATCTCCAAGGATGCAAATCAAGCATGTCATCTTATTGTTTTGTAGCAAGAAGAAAATGTTGTTACTCAAGCTAATGGTAAAGAGAATGTCTGCTTGCAGCCGAAATGGTGTTAGATATGGTGCAAAAAAGGATAGAATGTGGGAAGAGTTCATCAGGGATAATGATGATCCTTTTGGCTCTAATCTGCTTCCTAGACATCCGTTTAATTCATATGGCACTAGAACATGGAAGAGCATCAGGGATAGAATGTTTTATTTCTTTCTTCAACTTCAACCATTTAAATCAACCAATTGAATATTTCTCCATATGGACATAGGATTACTTCTCTATTCCAATAAAAAAAATTTCAAGGATAATACATGTATCAAATTAAAAATTAAATACAAAAATATGAAACGAAAATGAAAACATCTTCCCCAATCCAATTGTATACCTAGTTATTTTTCCCAAAATGAAAACATCTTCTGCAATCAACAGTCAACAATGCTCAAAGACTTGCAATTTGTTCGGAACCCTAATTTCATAAAAAAATACAAGAGAGAGAGAGAGTACCTGTACGAGAGAGGGCGTGATTGATTTGAAGACGCCGAGTGGAAGGAAGACCAGGGGAGGAGGGAAGTCGAGGGAGGAGCAGGGAAGGAGGGGAGGAGCAGGGAAGGAGGGGAGGAAGGAAGTCGAGGGAGGGAGCAGCGAAGAAGGCGCAGGGAAGTCGAGTCGAGGGAGGGAGCAGGAAGTCGAGTCGAGGGAGGGAGCAGCGAAGGAGACGAGGTCGAGTGGAGAGGAGGGAAGATTATTGTCGATGGCGAGTGGAGGGAATGTCGAGCGCCAATATACCCCGCCCAAAAAATTTTCAGCTTTTCATGTAGCCACGGTTCTGAGCCGTTGCTATAGCTAGCCACGGTTTAGAACCGTTGCTAAATTTTATTTTGCAACGGTTTTGAGCCGTTGCTAGCCATAGCCACGGTTTAGGACCGTTGCTAAAATATTTTGTTGCAACGGTTCTAGGCCGTTGCTATCCATAGCCACGGTTCAGAACCGTTGCTAAATTTTATTTTTGCAACGGTTTTGAGCCGTTTCTATACGTAGCCATGGTTGAGAACCGTTGCTAAAGTATTATGTTGCAACGGTTTAAAACCGTTGCTAATAATTCCTACGGTTTTTAGCCGTTGCTAATATTAGCCACGATTTTTAGCCGTTCCAAATATACCAACGGTTTTAAGCCGTGGCCAGGTCTTTTTTACCCACGGTTTTAAGCCGTTGGTAAATATAGCTACGGTTTGTAGCCGTGGCAAATATACCAACGGTTTAGAGCCGTGGCCAGGTTGGCGTGGCTAAATGGGGTTTTTGGTGTAGTGAAATATCATCCATCACGAGGAACAAACGTGTCACACTAAATGGGGATAACAAGCCCAGTCACTAAAGCCTAAAAAGGCATGGAATAACAGACCTTGAACAAAGTCAAAAAGTCCAAACTCAGACCCAACGATCCTCTTCCCTTAAAGAAGAGAGACATTACGAAGGAGACAAGTCATGGCAGGAGTCGCTCCCCCAAGGACACATCTCAATGAAGGATGAAATCGTTGTAAGAAATGTCCCCCTTCATCACGTCCCACATGCTTAAGTCACACACAAAGTTAATTACTCACATTATATAAGGTAAATGAGAGATTCACGAAGGAGATAAGAAAACACAACACAACTATACTCTGTCCAAATTCATTTTCTCCCACAGTTAACTGACTCAAGCATCAGAGTGCCTTCGGCCACCATATAGGCATTCCTTAACAATCTAACCTTGTTTTGAAAGTCAGATCTAGAGGAGAACAAATTTGGACACATAAAAAACTATTAGGCAACATGGTTTGGAATTGATTGATCATGTCCAACCACATTAAGAAACCTATCACTTCCACTCCTATATCCTTTCTATTTTCAGATATTTATATAAATGTGCTAAATTTAGATTTATAATATTTTTCAATATTTGATATACTCTAAATAATCAATCAAGTTTTACTTTGAATTATCAGAAAATGACTTTTAAAGCATACTTTTTACAAAATATACCATTTAGATACTGTAGTTGATGTAATGGCTAATTTGTGCCTATTATTATGACCAACAATGATTCTTTTATTAACCTAGGTTAACGCATAAAGTTATAAGACAACTTTACCCTTCCTAAATAAATAGAAACCCATTTTTACACTTTTTATGACCAACATTGACTCTTTTATTAATTATTCTAATTATGACCAACCAATTATTTACACTGGTCGGGTTATGTTATATAAGTTGATGATTTTTGACATTTTATTTATTCAATCACTCTCCAAAACAAACATAATGGAGTCAGAAGTATCACACTTTTCTATTTATTTTTTAAGTGTTATTATTGATGTATCCAAAAATTGTCCTCCAGTGAGTTTGACCTGCAAAACAATCGTTAGACTGTCAGGGACCACCTTTTTGGTGGCTGAAAGCATCCGACGCTTAAGTCAGTAACTCTATTGGAAGAATGAAGTAAATCTGGAAAAAACTCAGTTAAAGTTGCATACCTGTGTCGAATGTTCTATTTACCTTTTATAATGGTTGCGGTTAACTCTCTGCGTGACTTAAGCATGTGAGGCGCAATAGAAGGAGATGTTTCTTGTAACAATCTCCTCTTTAATGGAGATGTGTTCAGGTAAGCGTAAATCCTTCCATAAGCTCTTTTATGATGCAACGTTCCTATTCTTTATGAGATAACTCGTGTCGGGCCTGGATTCGGGCTCTGATTCGTTCAAGCTTAGATTTGGGCTCTGTTTGTGTCTCCTTATTGGTGGACCTCACCTGGGCTTCTGTAATTGGTTTTGTTCTTCTTGGGATTTACGAGCTCACCCAATAGGCTGGATGTTATATCCTTGTGATGAATCTCTATGCCATGTGTACGGCGGTGATGACCGATCTATTTTGATATATCATCAGCTACTCCCCCTTAGTTAGTGGGTATGTTCATGTATCTACTAACTGTGTGACTGTTGATATTTTGATTGTGTTTTTCCCTGAATTAATGTTTAATAACTTTCGAGTGGTTGATAGTCGCAATTACTTCGTTATCTGTTTGTTTTCATGCACATTTCTTGGGGGTTTTAGTACCCCATTATGTTTCATATGTCCCTCCGTGATCGATTTCTTCGTTGCTCGGTTGTGTAAAGGGTGTTGTGGCTACTTTGCCCCCTTCTTTACGCTATATTCGCTGTTAGTGTTATTTCTTATTTCTTATTGCCTTTTTTCATTTTTTCTTTCCTATTTATGATGTCTGCTAGTGATCTACTAGACAGTGATAAGCTTGCTACCTGCGAGGCTCATTTTTCTCCAAATAAGGCTTCTTAGGCTACTTTGGATAGTGTCCATTCCAACTATGTTTTGCCCCTCGACCTTGAAATCGTTCTCCCTTGTGATAATGACAGTCCTTGTTGGTTGAGGAAGGGATATGTTGTGCTTTACCCTCGCATGTTCTATGTCGGTCTTCGATTTCCCGTTTGGAAGTTATTCTGGTCGTATCTAGATTTCCTGGGTATTCCTCCTGCTCAGAATGGCTCGAATGGTTGAAGGGTTATGGTTTCCACGTATGCTAAGGCAATTCTTTTTGGTATTCCTTTAATCGCTAGAATCTTGCATGTTTTGGTGAGGTTAAGTGTGAAACCCAACCGTACTTGTTTCCTTCATTCTCTTGCGTGTTTTGGCAATCTCATTGTTGATGTCAAAGGTTGGTCACAGGATTGGTTTTATGCGCTTGTCGACTCTGGCTATTTCAATTTACTGGGTCTATAGGTAGTAAGGTCTTTCCGAGTTCCTATCAAGCGTCAGAATCTGCAAGTGACCGCTAAAGAGCAAGTTATCAGTGAGTGGTTCCTGGAACTTTTGTTTCATTGGACGCCTATCTTACTGATGATATGGTGAGGCACAGTGGTTTATACAACATGAATGAAATTGAGAGGGCCTTGTTAATCGAAAGGCAAGTTGCAAAGATTGTTGTCCTTGATCGGAAAGTGAGCTCGGGCGTTACGGATATCAATGCTCTTGTTCGTAGTGCTACCGATCCTTTTAGGAAGAGAAAAGTACCGAGGCATGTTAGCTTGTTGAAGCGGTTGTTTTTGTCTTCTGATCGTGTTCCGAAGAATAAATGGCTTGTTGACTTTGTGCGTCGTACATCTCTTTATTCGGGTTCTGTTGATAGAGAACATTCGAGGAAAGACTATTGCTCTCTGCAGGAAGTGAAAGAGATGAAGTTGGCTTTGGAGAGGACTGAGAAAGATACCGTTCAACTGCTGGACGATGAGGGAAAACAAACTTCTCTCTGCTTATGGTTACCTTGATGCTGACAATTGTTCTAATGAGGACCCTCGGTCCTTAGATGACAAGATGCTCCAGTTGGTTGTTGTTCAATCTAGGGCGCTTGGTAATCGTGATCGAGTTCCCGAGGTGCAATCTTTTCCTTGTTCTTCCCCTCCTATTGATGGAGGGGTTGAGATCCCTCCTTCCAAAACCCGTTTGGATTCTTCTGTTCTAGTTGGGTCACCATTCATTCCAATTTTATTGAGGGACAAGAGGGTAATGGAGGTTCTTCTGTCGTTCCTTCTCCTTTCCCAGCTGTGGGTGGTGGTGGTTCTTCCATACTACCGGATCCTTGTGTTTTTCATTCATGGGACCGTTGGAAGGAACCTACTTCTGAAGAAATCCGTGTCAAATCAGATTGGAAGTTCTGTTGGTTTTCTCGTGTTGGCGTGCAAGATGGTGCACATAAGCTGATTAATGAATAACACAGACAATTGGTGGAGAGGCCTTCGATGTTCGTGTTGAACCCAAATCTTCATCTTGAGGACGGTGTTAGGCTTATAATGGACGAGATGACCCATCTTGCCTATGCGGAAGTGATGGTTTTGAGTCATCAGGTTAATCACAATCTTGTGATTTCTTTGGAAAGGAAACTTTGCGTGTTGCTATTGGTATTCTCCTATGTTCTTTACCAATATGACGCGTTAAAAATGCGATGCTCTGAACGGATTAAAGCGACTAAGGTTTCCCAGGCTTCATTGGCCGAGGTGGAGGGTGCACGGGATCGGTCTGTGACCACACTTGAGTCCTTGAGAGCAGACTTAGACGACATCAACACACGTTTTCAACATGTGGAGACAGAACTTTCCACTGAGAAGGCACTTCGTGACGAGGCTGCTCGTGCCATGATAGAACACTCTAAAAGTCGTGATATTGCTGAACAAAGGGTGGAGCAGTTAATAGATTGTCTTGACGAGGTCAAGGCTGATTCCTTCACGATGCTCACTACTACTAAGAGCCAACTCATCGTAGTAAGAAGCGATCTTGCTTCTGTTAAGGATAGACTATGTATTATGGAGGTGGCAGATTGGCAGTGCGATGTTTATGGTTAGAATGAGCTTTTGGATTATATTGAGGGTCTCGGTGTCGACTTACCTCAATATTGTCATCTGGTCTATTGGACCTTCAAGGCTGACGAGGGTGCTGAAGATCCTTCGGGTGATCCAATGGCTGAATAGCCGCCTCCTCCTCTTCTTGAAGAAAGAGTTCTTGTCGATGTCTGGCTCCTGCAGATGGTATTGTTGAGGATGTTATAAATCTTTCCCCTTAGTCTTCCATTGCTCCCTTTCGAATGTGACTGAATAGATTTTGAATGAATGACATGAGTTTTTTCTTTTATTTTTCTTCTTGTTGACTTTGTTTGTCTGTTGTTGTCGTGACGATTTGTATTTGAGCTTTGATTTTTTACAACTATATTCATAGCAATCATTTGCTGATTTGAATTTTCCTATGCTTTAGCACGCATGTCTTGGTCTTATGTTTGTCACCTCTGAATCTTTGTGGAAAGTTGTTTTGCTTGCTTGTCTTCTACTTTGTTGGTGTGGTATGTTAATTAATCCATGGTTCTCCAGAGCTGTGCTAACTTGCTCATTCGTTTGATCAACTACGAAGTTTGTTTCATTCGAGTTGTTTGTTGATTCGATGGTCTCAAGGTTGCCTCTACTTCTTTGAATCGTCCGCTCAACTTTTACTTTGCTAACTCAACGTTTCAGTTAGTTCGAAGTAGTTTCTCAGTTTATTCAGACTTTGCTACGTTAACTCGAAATTTCAGTCGACTCGAAGTTTTTGTTGATTCGGGTGTCCAACCTTTACTTCGATGGTTTGATGCTTTAGTTGATCTGAAGTCATTTGATTCGTTCATCTAGTTTCTACTTTGTTAATTCGAAGTTTTAGTCGACTCGAAGTTTTTACTATATCCGTTCATTCAACTTTTACTTCATTAATTTGATGTTTCAGTTAACTCGAAGTCATTTTACTTAGTTGACTCGTTCGTCAACTTTTACTTTGTTGGTTCTACACTCTAATCAACCTAAAGTTGTTTTACTTAATTGACTCCTACGTCCAATTTTTACTTCGTTAACTTGACATTTCAGTCGACTCTAAGTCGTTTTACTTAGTTGACTTGTTCGTCCAATTTTTACTTCATTGGTTAGACACTCTCGTCAACCCAAAGTTGTTTTACTTCATTGTCTCGTTCGTCCAATTTTTACTTCGTTAACTCGACGTTTCAGTCGACTCGAACTCATTTTACTTAGTTGATTTGTTCGTCAAACTTTTACTTCGTTGGTTTGACACTCTCGTCAACCCAAAGTTGTTTTACTTAATTCTCTCGTTCGTCCAATTTTTACTTCATTAACTCGGCGTTTCAATCGAATCGATTCGTTTTACTTAGTTGACTCGTTCGTCCAACTTTTACTTCGTTAACTCGACATTTTGGTCAACTCGAAGTTTATGTGTTTAGTTGACTCGGTTGTCCAACTTTTACTTCTTTGGTTGATCAGACTAGAAGTTTATTGTAAATATCCAACTTGCATCCTAGTTCCTTTTGGGCTTTATCTGATTGTTTCGCATAGATTTGCTTTGAAGTTGTTCGCCTTTGTGGGATTTCAATTCCAAAATTGAAACTTTATTGATTTTTTGACCATTTCTAGCGGTCATTTTTTTGAAGTGGTTCTGTTACATTGTGGTGTGTTTTTTTTTTTTTTCGTTGCGTGGCTGATGTCTATCCCTCCGTTGGTGTTTTGTGACTATGTTGTTCCTTTTAATTTATGGCCTCCTTTGTTTGGACTATTATTGCTCCACGTTTGGCATTGCTTGCTAAGACTTGATATAGTTTGTCGTTATTAATTCATTTGTAATTAGCCTTGGCTAGATTTGCATCCGCTGTTAGAGTCTTCGAGTTGGTTGGCACAGGCGTCTTCATGGCGTTGACCTTTCTACTTTGATATAGATCTGCTCAGGTGAGAGATGCTTATTTATTAGGGTGGATGTAGTGTAGAGCGTATATCAATACCCTAGTTGTTCTTTTGATCCCGTGGTTGTAGTATCTGCCTTTTCTTTTCCTTTAAACTATTTGTCTAGTATGTTGATGAATTCGTCCAATCGTCCTCTTTGGATCCAATACTCGATTTCTTTTTTTAACTTGTAGTAGTCCTCGATATCATGTCTGTGATTCTCATGAAAAGAGCCATACTTGTTTTTGTCTCGTTCTTCCGGGTCTCCTCTCATCCTGAGTGGCCATTTGACGTTATCCCAATTCACTATGTGTTTTAAGATGTCGGCTCGATTTGTTTTTAGTTCTGTGTACAATTTGCACTCCTTCATCACACTGGTTATTCAGTCATGACAGGGTTGTGTCGATTGCAATTTTTTGGATTCCCGCTAGTTGGACTCAGTACGTCTGTCGTTCCGATATCTCCTTGAATGACTGTTATCCTCCCATTATCCATCATCTCGCCTTTTTTCGTCCTTCTTTTCCTGTTTCCTCAAATGGTTATCTTTTTCTTGCTCATTCTTCCTCCTTGCAACTTTCATTTCTTTAAGGGAGATATGTTTCTACGCTATTTTCAGCAGGACCGCCATGTCTTTTGAAGGCTCCAGGTTGAGGGCATCGAAGAAAGAGCCCCTCTTCAGTCCGACGACGAAAGTTGTAGCGGTTGTGTTGTTGCTACATCCATAAATCATTGGTAACTCGTTGGTGAAGCAAGTGACATTCTTGTATCATTTATTCGGGTTTCTGACTGATGTGCAGCAGTCACTGGGTTCCTTTATTCATTCGATGGCTCCCAATGAATCTGGTAATAAAAGCGGTGGCTAAAGCTTGGAAAAAGTTTATTGACCTCGAATGTAGGCTATTAAACCAATTTATCGTTGTGGAAGTGAGGCTGGTTGGGAACATTTGACACAGGATCGACTCCATGGTTTCCTTTAGAGCCATCATGTAATGAAAATATCTTAGGTGATTCATTGGGTCGGTGTACCATCGTACACTTCGAACTTTGGCGAAGTGAACTTCTTTAGCATTTCCTTCTTCATGAGTGTGTCAGAAAATGGTGGCTTGGCTAACTCGTACAGTACGTTGGGATCCGTGACTCCAATCCTGAATGAGATTTCAACAATCGTTCCGTTATACTGTAAAGCTTTGTTTTGGGGGAGCTCGCTGCTCTCGAAGTTTCCATGTTGGGGTTCTGTTAAGGCTTCATAGCTTCCTTGAGTTCGGTCGGTGGAATTTTATTGGGGCGGTGCTGGAACAGAGTCGACTGGCTGAACGCGTTCTTGGCTGATTTTTTCCAGCATCTTTGTCATGTAATTCATCTAGGCCATGAGCAAATCCACCTGAGGGTTTTGTGGTAGCGTTGCCGAATGCTTGGGTTTTCTGGACTACTGTGTGTTGTGAATCCGCATTCTCGAATGTTATTGGTCTGGTGATCCGGGCTACATCTTTTCCCTGAGCTGTCAGTAATGCATCAGCGGGAGAGTTTTCGTGATCATTACTGGACCGAGGATCTGCGGACTGCATTATTTTCTCCGATGGCTTATTGATATTTTGTCAGGTTGTAGTGAGCTTTGTCACTGTGTGATATGTCTTTAGAAAAAAAAACTTTTCGGTCCCCACGGACGGCGTCTAACTGATGAATCCAAAAATCATCCTCCTGTGAGTTTGACCTAAAAAAAAAATTAGACTGCCAAGGACCACCTTTTTGGCAGTTGAAGGCACTCCGATACTTAAGTCAATAACTCAGTTGGAAGAATGAAGAAAATCTGGACAAAATTTAGTTAAAGTTGCATACCTGTGTCGAATGTTTTCTTTACCTTTTATAATGGTTGCGGTTAACTCTCTGCTGACTTAAGCATGTGAGAAGCAACAAAATAAGATGTTTCTTGTAACAGTCTCCTTAATAAATATGCGTTCGAGGAGGCATAACATCCTCCACGGCTTTTTTTGGGTACAACGTTCCTCTTTTTTATGAGAGAACTAGTGCCGAGCTTGGATTCGGGCTCTGATTCGTCCGAGCCTGGATTTGGGCCGTATATGTGTCTCCTCATTGGTGGACCTTGTCTCGGCCTCTATAATTGGTTTTATTCTTTTTGGGTTTTACGAGTTGACCCAATAGGTTGGACGTTATATCCTCATGATGAGTTTCTATGCCACGTGTAAGACCGTGATGACCGATCTATTTTGATGTATCATCCATTATTATTAATATTATTGCCCGTTATAGCTCACTGCAATGATCAGTCATAGTTTTTTGTTGTTCTTGGCAGCCTCCTCAACTCCAATTGTTACTTTTTGAAAAGATTTTGGTAGCTTTGATATGACATATAGTTAAATCCATTCTCTGTTTCACAAATATTAATTTTTGTAAGAAACAACAAACTTGAGTATTATTCATGTAGACTAATTTTCTTGATTTTTGACATTTCAAGTTTTGAGGGCATTAATGATTTTAGTTAAGGGGTAGGCACTATGATCTTTTTATAGCTAAAATCATGCCCAGAAAAAAAAACATAAAAAATTAAAAAAATTAAACAAGTTTGTGATATTTTTTGCTCCACTAAGAGGTAAGGACTGTGATCTATTTAGAACTGAAATTAACTCTTCCCCTCCCTCCCCCCCCCCCCCCCCCCACACACACACACATAATAATAATAATAATGATGATGATGATGATGATAATTATAAATAAATAACTAATAAAAAACATGTGATATTTTGGCTCCATTAGATATGTTTTGGAGAGTGATTACAGAAATAAAATTTCAAAAATCATAACATTATATAGCCTACCCAACCAGTCAAAGCAATTGGTTGTTTATAATTAGAATCATTAATAAAAGAGTCATTGTTGGTCATAAAAGTGTAAAAGTAGGTTCTCTATTTGTTTAGAAAGAATAAAGATATTTTATAACTTTATGAGTTAACCCGTATTATTAAAAGAGTCATTGTTAGTCATAAAAGTATAAGGTAGACACAAATTAGCCATTACATCAATTATAGTAAAAAACTATTTTGTGAAAAAAAGTAGGCCTTAAAACTCATTTTCTGTTGAATTATTTACTTTGTTCTTAAAACATCTATTAAATGAAGAGGCTATATGATGTTTTGATTCAATGACAAATTAGCGATTATGGAAGTATCTATCCATAATTATTCAGAAGGATTTTTGGTCGGTTGGAAAGTTAAACCCAATGGACTAGCCCATCTTTGTCCTTGAAAATGATACCTGAAACTAGGGTTAGGCTGGTCCAGGTTACCGGCCCAAAAACCTAAAATCGAGGCCCGAACCGAACATTTAAAGACTGTGAATTTGAGGACTGAGACCATACCGACTAAGGTCGGTTACCCTAGAGTCTCGATTAACCGAATTTTCGGGCCAGGTTGGTCTCGGTTCAAATCCCTATTTTTTTTCCCAATTATGCATTTGTAATTTGTAACCTGTGATTCTCTATGAGAGGTGATTGCTTAGCAGGCCTTATATTAATTAATGAGCAACAAAATGAGAAAGCGAGAAGCGAGAAGAGAGAAGAAAAATAAAAAGAAAAAGAAATTGAGATTTCAATAGATCAGATTTGTTAATACTGAAACTGATATTCATCCTGCTAACTAATAGAAGGTGACTGCCCAAGGATCCCAAGGTTGGATAACACCAAAACAGAAAGAAGAATAAGGGAAAAAAATAGAGAAGGTTGAGGTTGGATCCAAGAAATAATAAGAAAAGAAGAAGAATAGAGGAGGTTGGATTATCTCGAGGTGTGAGTGTCAGTGAAAGAAAAAGAAAGATATGAAGTGATGTGAGGTGACAGTGATACGAGAGAGAAAAAAGAAAGATGAAGTGAGGTGATAGTGATTATGAGAGAAGAATAAAGAGATGAAGTGAGTGAGTTTATTTTAGGTTCTAAAGTAGAAGAAAATTTTGTTTTTTTTATTTTTTTTTAGATACCAGGCCGGGTTAGGTTAGTAAGGGGTTTTAAAAACTTAAATCGAAGACCGGATCGAAAAGTCAGGTGGTCCTGAAAATCGGACCAAATATGAAAAATATTTATTTTAAACCAAATCGATCGTGCCGAGACGAGTTGGTTCCTGGTTCGGTCCGATTTTTCGATCTAAAATGCCCAGCCCTGCCTGAAGCTCAGCCCAAGCACTGAAGCTCATATAAAACTACTAGGGTGTCGATGCGCTCTACGTGCGCGTATATTCAGTCCTTTTTATTTTATTTTATTACAACAAATAATTAATTAGAAAAAAATATTATTAAATTTTTAAACAAAATAATTATATATAAATTTTCTTTTAAAAAATATACCCAAACTCTACCAAATTTGAATATAATTGGATTTAAAAGTCCATGGGTAAGCATCTCAATTGAGCCCAACCCTATGGATATTTAACAAAGGCCACAAGATAGTGGTCCAAGAATCGACTGAACTGTCATCCAACATCGTCAAATTCAGATACAGATAAGGGTAATTTCGTCCCAAAAATCTAACATCCATTTTTTTCTTTGAATATTAACAAATATCATAACCAGGTGGGTCCCATTACTCCAAACCAAAATTCAATCCTAAAACCCAAGCAATCAAAATGCAAACTAGTTTTCTTCATTTAAGCATTTCAACAAACACCCGATAGACAACAACAAAAATGGCTGCAGCAGCACCACCCATTGAACCCCTAACCCTCGACATGACCCTACTAGAAACCCTTGTGGGAAACCCACTCTTCATCTGAATTCACCTAGCTTGACCCTTGGATGTCCCCATATCCACAAACTTATCCACCAAATGGCGGTGTTTGAGCGCCTGACCCACCTATTTTCCACCACCGAGGCCTCACTCACATCCACCCTCTTCAACTTGCCACTCTTCCAGCCCTTCACTGTCTTCATCCACAAAAAGATTAAATGATCGATGGGTTTCCTCTTATCTTCTATTTCATGAAATGGGGTTCAAGACTTTAGTTTATGACAAAGACCTTAGGACCCAAAAACTTCTCCAGTGACCAAACAGATCAAATCTTTGCAAGTGGGATTATCTATAATGCCATTAAAGAAGTATGTCATGATCCTAGGTCATGTATTTAACCTTCCCCTCCAGGACAGCTCAGGCTTTTGGGAGAATTGGTTGGTTCATGACAATTGGTATCAGAGCTAAACCCCACATCCAAAGTTCAATTTCCAGCACAGACGACCTATAAGTTAGATTAAAATAATTTAGCATAAGCTAAGTTGTTGAATACTGGTAGGTGAGTGGAACTACCCCAAAGAGAAAAAATGAGAAGGGCTGCCATCGGGCCAATGTCGATAGAGTAGGCCGACGAGGATGTTGACTTTGGAAGCGTGGGGTAATTTACGATCCTAGGTCATGTAATTAACCTTCCTCTCCTGAACAGCTTGGGCTTTTGGAAAAATTGGTTGATTCTTGACAAAGTCAAGAGATAGCTATGAGTGAGTTTTGGGTTTCAGTAAAAGAAAGAAAGAGAGTGAGTGAAAATGATAAGAAAATGTGAAGTGGGTGGACAGGATAAGCGCAACATGCACACCCTTTGTGGGGCTTTTTTGGTTGTCAACAATGGATAAATCAATCGATGGGTGAATTTAGTGTAAAGACGGAAATTTAATGAATTTTTGGGAGAAGGGAGAAGGGGGCCAACAACGGCAGAGAACTGAGAGGAAGATGAGAGATTAGAAGGGGAGGATATGATGGAGATTGTTTAATGTAGGCGAGGGCATTTTAGAAAAGTAAAGTTGGAGTCGATGACATACACAATTCAGTGTTCGTTTTGGGAGTGTGCGTTATGTAGTTTAGATTCAGCAACATGGTTTGAAAACGATACCTTGACCCAAGAACATATTGACAAGGTGGAGAAAAAAAATACCCTCCTAGTTTAGATTGAGTCATTAGACCAGTCTAATTTATTTTAGGTTGTGTTTGATTACACTATAAAATAAAATAAAAATTATGGCAAATGAAAATTAACAAATAGGATATGCCACGTCAAATCATATGGAGATTGGGCTAAAATGACCCAATTTGTAGTTTAACTACTCATTTAAGATGCAGAAGATTCATTTAGTTAAAAGACCCTCCTAAATGATAAAAGTTATTTATCAATTTGGTTGAGTTATGTTTGAGTTGAAATTTTTAGAAAAATATATTTTCACATTATAAACATGTTAAAGTATCAACCCATTTCAACACGTGTGCCTCGAATACACATTAGATCGCATAGTTGGATTTCCCTGTCATATTCACGAAGCGAGCGAAGGTCCACATGGGGCGCAACACAGGCTACCGACCAAATCTCATTATCCGAGGGGTGGTCTTTAAACACCCATTATCAAGATATTTAATGGTGCAAGCCAAGTGCGTATCTCAAGAAACAATGTCAAAACTTTTTAAATTTTTAACATGATATTTCTAGTGTTAATCCACAATTTTCTTTAAAAATTGAGCTCGAACGAGTTAACAAACAATTTTTTTTAGTTTGGGTAAAGTCCTTTTAACTAAATGAAATTTAAATGAGCCCTAAAGTGACAATAAAACTCTAAAAAGTCTTTTTAGCCCAATACCCACTTGGTGAAGTGAGAAAGTTTGTCCACACTTCAAATTCTTTTTTAAGATGAAATTTTTTAACTCACCCCCCCCCCCCCCCCCCCCCCTTCAAGGATTGTGATTTCGTTTTTCGAGTTAATTTCGGTTTCCTGATTTTAAGAAATATTTTGGTGTGCAAAGAAAAAATGTAAAAATTTCGAGGATAAATGAAGCATATTCAACTAGGATCAACTTCGGACGGGCAATTACTACAACTCTTTGCTTCCAACTAGGAAGCAGATTCAAAAGTATATATCACACATGGAGACCTGTACCTATAGACTATTCTTGAAACGAGAACTATCTTCCGCGTATCTAGGAGCACAAGGCTAACAGAGAAACTTCTCTCCACAGCACAACCTCTAATTAGAGAAGGATCTCCACGGAGTTCTTCTTCCTTAAACTATGTCATCGATGGCCTGGTCGAACCAGGATTCCAACACTATAAATAAGACATGAGATTAGTAAGCTAAGGTACGCTATAAATTTTCTGTTTACAACATTACACCTTCCTCGAATCTCTGTCTGACTTTAGCATCGGAGTGTCATCGGCCACCACAATGGTGGTCCGTGGCTCACATGCGTTAGGTTAACAGATTTGAAGGTCAAGGTCAAAGTAGGGAGCGAAAAATGACTACATCAATGTGAAAAAAATAATATGCAAGTAAATAAATGTAAATAAACACTTAAATGAAACCAAAATACCTATAATTAGAAAATCAAAGGGTAGTTTAAAAAATCTGTATATAAGTAGAATAAGTGATAATTAGGAAATTAAGGGGTGGTTTCAGAAATCAATAAATAATTAGAAAATGAAAATTCAAAATTTACGAAAAAGTCCCGAAATTTTTTGAAAAAATGAAAATTTTAGTAGCTGATTTTTGTAATTTTTTTTTAAGAAAAAAATGACAGTTACAAAGAAACCCAAAATTCACTAAAAAACCTCAAAACTTGTCGAAAAAGCTCTCGAAAAAATGTAAAATTTTTCTTTTGCACTTTTTCTTTTCGTAATTTTGAAAAAAAAAAACAAAAAATATTTTCACTAGGCAAAAAGCCAAAAGCTGAGAAAATTTTCTCACAAAATGTAGCATTATCAAAACTTTGGTTGATTAAATACCCAATTACTCGCAATGATTGTGATAAAGGAAAGACTAATCTCTCGATCTCTCATCCTCTTTCAATTTTCTTTTCCTAAAGAAAATTTGTCACTGTATAAGCAAACAATGAAGTTTTTATTTTCTAGATAATTGAAAATATTCTTGATGCAAAGCAATTTTTGGGGGAAAATTTTTCTTCGTAATAAATCTTACTTATTGATTGACCATTGTATATGATAGAGGTATCTTGCACGTAACCCTTTTTTTTGTTCATTAATTATTACATTAGTATTCTGTTATATTTAAAAGTTATTTATATTTGGCAATAAAATGACAATCTTTTATTCTTCTAACGAAGATATCCCTTTGAGAAAATGTAAATTTTTTGAGGTTTTAACTTTGGTATTGGAATTTGATGGTAATGTTGTCATACATCTGAAGGGGGCAGTCACCAACAAAATGATTTAAACATTGTTATTGTTGGTTCTAGATCTTTTATATTTCCAAGTGATACATTTGCATCTAAAAGTTGTGAACAATATAACCAAATCTATGTTACGGAAGGCTTGCAAAGCAATTGACAAACACGAGTGTGATCCCCTGTTATGAATCTACGATGCACAGGTCAGTGCACTGTCGTGGACTTGACAACTAAACAAAGTAAACTCAAAGAGTGAGAGTATATTAATCTCCAGAGCTCTTGGAATTCAATCTCTTTCTTGTTGTTCAATAGTGTCCATTTATATGCCTCTGGTATGCAGATGACATTACCATAGGCATTTAACGCAATATCAGAAAATTTCTTAAAAGTGGATCCCTGGTTCGTTTTGTCAGTTATTGTCAAAACTTGCAATTTCACTCTAAGTCATTTTCCGATCTAATTGATTAATTTCATTTGTTTGTTGAAGCCGCGTGTATCTCCCAAATTGGTTAGTCTTCTTGTCACGCTTACCATTTTCCTATTCACCCATACTTCAGGCTTCTACTACCTGACCACCTTTGTCAGATGATAGGTGCATTGCATATCCAACGTTTATTAACCTTCGCGGGAATTTCCCTCTTCTTGCCATGTGCTCGGTCCATCTTCCTCATATGCCAAGCATAAATATCCTCATGAGACTTTGTTACGTACGTGCCTATCAAGCACTTCTCAACCCTCCTGCCATACAATTGACGACCACAATTATGTACAAACAATTAATTTTTGAAAATAGTATTACAAGATACTAGCTTTCAACTGCGTGCATTGCTCCCTTTCACCAACTTAGTTTATTCATTGTCCCTTGACTTCTCCAAATTCTTCACCTATGCTCATCTCTTTTACTCTTGTTCACACTGCATATTAGAAAATTGGATTAAAACATACTTAGGAATGAGAAAGGATTATACTCCTTTAACACATCTTAACACGTCCTCATGTATATTCCCAGCGACAAATCTTTAACCAGTATTTCCATTTTTTAATATAAAACAAATCTCAGATATGGGATTTCTGTTTTCTGGACCATTTCACTCTTTTGTACCTCCACACTTTAATCCACTTCATTTAGAAGAAAAGAAAAGAAAAGTTTCATGAGAAACTTTTTTTAATCACCTACCACAGTAATATATACAGGAGGAGAATCTGCCCCTTTTTCATTGCACATGACAAAGTTTATTTTTATTAAACCTCCAGGAGATTTACAAATCAGGGTACAATACTACTTTACCCGATACACAAAAAAAAAAAAAAAAAAAAAAAAACCCATAATAATTCCTATCTAGGCCATCTGATGTAGGCAGTGCGAGATTGATCAAGAAGAGGTAAAGCCTTTGGGAAACATGGGAGCGTGGAAGCATCAAAACTCCTACTTCTCTTCTCCAGCTGAGCATTATTCACCAAAGTGTCTACTACCGAGTTTGCTTTGCGAAATATATGCACCACCACACATTGTAGTTTCTTATTAAGTTTGCAAATGTCCTGCCAGATCGATTTTAGGTTCCAAGGTACCTTGAAAGTATCATTGAACCACACTCCCTAACCAATAAAGAATCAATTTGCATCACAACTTTCCCCAGCCAAGCTTCAACAAATAGCTTTAAGCCTTTCAAAAATGCCAACGACTCCATCCTATTATTTGAACCATGACCAAAGAAAATTTGTTTAGCGATAATGCAAAGGCCACTGTCATCATGCATAACAATATCCCAATAGAGATTTTTCTTTGGATGAACCATCCGTATTAACCGTAACCCAATCTGGTGGCGGGAAAATCCAATAAACAACTTGAACTGGTTTCTTCTTGAACGAAATAGACTCTAAACTCAGGGCACCAATAGTACCATTTGATCTAGAGAAATCGCTTTAGAGAGAATATATTCAAAGCAAGCTCTGAGTCAGCACCTGACCTTGATGATCACGTACGTGGAGCTCCATATCTTGTGTTTGAACAAACAATTGTTTCTTTGCAGCCAGAGTTGCCACAAGATGAACATTGGAGCCAAATTGTATAGATGGATCCCGGAAACTAATTAGAAATCTGCCACACTCTAAATGCAAGATTACTCTCAATAAGGACATCTTTAACTGATTTAAAACAGGGGATTTCGCTACAACAACATTTAGATTCCAAGTTAATTCCAATGATGGTAATAGTGGGTGCCAAATCCATTCGAAAATCTTGTCAGGTTCCTTGGGCTGATTAAAGAGCTTATAAAATGATTTGTTAGATTATCTCCCATCTTGCGAGAGTTTCCACATGCAAGTCTCTGCCACTCTTATTGATCCCATAACAATTCTCAAAATCTGTCTGAGCACCATTTCAAATATCTTCCCCCAACTGTTCAAAAGTAGACCTTGCCACTTCTCCCAGCATATGCCAGTTTTCATTGGGATATCGAGCAGGGGTGTGGAAACCATTGTCACTCCAGATCTCAAAGAAGAAACTGATTTTGACGCTGAATCCACCTACAAAATGGGAGTTTACTTGACCATTTTAAAAGCATCCGATGGTAGTTTCAGCTCAAACAAAAGGAGACCCAATTAAGATATCTCTGACAACATATTCTAGAGAGCTTTGAGAGGAAAAATGTGATTTTTGGCTCAAAATATTATATGGGTCGTGAACGAGTATTTATAATTGGATTGAATTTTATGTTTGGCCTAACTTGAATTTTTTTGTAAATAATTTCTCCAATTGTTCATCGATAAATTAATGTTGTAATTCCTCAAATTTTGCACATTTTTAAATTTTCTAAAAAAATAATGACAGTAATCAAATTCGAGATAAATAGATGTATTTAATTAATTTTAAACACAACAAAAGACTAATAAAAAGCTAAATGGGATGTAAACAAAATCAATGTTTTGGGTACTTATCAATAACCTTGCACAAACTGATGGGACGAGCTTTTCCAAAAGAATTTACTTAATTCTAGAGTTGGATTTTAAATTTCTTAAAGTCTATCACGCCCAACCCCGCCACTGAACCTGCAATGTGTCGGCACGTGATTTGAATCCGTACAATTATATCATAATCAGGCATAACATCATAATATAACCTATTCTTGAGTTGAAGATAGGAGGCGGCTAGGTCATGGAATCGATACAGCCAGCCAAAGGGGCTTCCCCTGCGGCTGGCAGGGAGGAAGACAGCCCCTCCAAACGCACGTTTGCACAGGTCCTAGGTAAGGTGATGCGGGATGACCTTGAAGATAAGCCGACGAACTCAACGGTGTTTCGAAAAGAAGGAAGTCCGGCATTGAGGTTGTCCGATTCGGATGTCTCAAGAGGTGAGTCTCATGTCTCTAATCATGTTGTGGTGTTGAAATTTTCAAGCTTTAGGCCGTCTCTAGATTCAATAAGGGATTCCATTCATAGATTTTGGGAAATATCCGGTGAATTTATTATGGGTCTTATAGATCCAAGACATGTAGTGGTCTATTTACAATCGGAAGTTGAAGTAAAAAAAGTGTTATCTAAGGATTCATATACGATCCGGGGAGTTAGATATAAAATCTTTCGTTGGCATCCTGGATTTAGCCTACGGGCGGATCCGGAGTTGGCCCCATTATGGATTCAACTCCCAAATTTGCCTCTTGCTTTCTTTCTTCCCGCCATCATGAAGGCGATTGGGGATTCCTTCGGTAATTTCCTGCGGATAGATGATGGAACTCGATACTTTGCCCGCCCAAAGGTTGCACGAATGTGTGTCGAGATGGATGTCACTAAGCCGCTCCCACATAGGATTTGGCTGGAAAGTCCAAAATATGGAGGATACTGGCAGAAAATTGAATATCCAGGATTCAAATATTGTGACCATTGCTCGCTTATTGGGCATGAGAAGGACTATTGTAGAAAACTTGTTTGTAAGACGAATGCTCATTATAATGATGTTGGTGAAAATCATAAGGAACATAAGTCTTTTGACAAGGCCAAGCAAAAACAAAATCAAGTAGGGGAGAAACAAGGGCCACATGTATACAAGCAAATGTATGTTCCGATAGGCAAGAAAACGTTGGAAAACGAGGAGAAAATAGGAATCAGTGGAGCAAAAAACTCTCAAGGAGTCGAGATTACTAGTGAACAAGTAAAAGAGCAAGAAGTGAAAACACCGGAAATTTCAATTGAAGAGGTAACATTGGCTAACAAATTTGGTGTATTAGCGGAGGAAAACTCGGATGGTGTTCGTGAAGGTATTGAGGAACAAAGTAAAATGCAAGAAGAGAGCAATAGGGCGGTTCATAAGACTGATGTAAACAAGGAAGATGTGGTAAATACTGAAAATATTCTAAAGGAAGCCGGATACACTATCAGTGAAGTTAAAATGGCCATTTTAAATAAAGATGGTTACGAAATAAATTCAGCAGAGGGTTTCGTCAGCGAGGCTCCAGTGTGGACTGTCCCGTTTGTGGGAGAAAGTATTTCAGGCTGCGCAAAAACTTGCAAAAGCCCTGCTGACACAGAGGATCAGGGTAATGCTAGGGAGCCAAAGACGACAGGAAATATTCTGCGATCAGGGGACGATTCGACCAATTCAAATTCTGGGAACATCAATATGTGTGACACACTGGATTCAAAGGTTAACAAAATGGCAAATGATGAGCTGCAGAGGCCGAATTCTCTCTTAAAACAGAGCACGAATGAGCTAGAACAACAACTGTTGAAGGTAAAACATGCGTTACGTAATCCTGCAATCGCTCAAGATTGGGCTGATGATGCAAGTGCGCAGAAAATCCAGATGCGAGGTGACTACAACAGGTTGGACCGTGACGCGGTGTCGGATAAGACTGCTTCTCTACAGATAACTGCAATGATTCCAGGCAGCAACTCCGGGCCAACAAAGGAGGTCGCAGTAGCTGACGTTGATCACGTTGACAGTGGGTTTGTCTATGGCGCTGGCAATGGTGCTGGCAGTGGAGCTCACGTTGGTGCTCAGACTCGCGTTCATAGTGGTGATAAGGTGCATGACCGGAAGGTAGGGGTTTCAGCAGATGCGGGTATTGTACAAGATGAAGAAACTTCAGAGCTAGGGGATGCTATGCAGGGTCAGCAAGTGCAGGAACCCTCGGATGATGAGTTTCAGTCTTTGCTCAGGTTAAAGAGACATTTTGACGAATACGCTATCAACACTTCCCCGGATTATAAAAGAGTCGGAGACAACTTGAATACGGCTATATCTTTGCTCAAAGAAAATAGGCTACTTCGACTACAGAAATTGAATATCAATACACTCGAAAGTACTAGTGAGGATAGTGATGAAGTCAACTCAGAATCCGAGCTTGGTCCACGGGCAGCGAACAATGATTTGGATTTAGGGGCTATGTCAGACGGAAAGCTGAATAACAGGCGCCACACCAAAGATATCAGCATTTGTCCTCGAAAATCCATTAGAACTAGGAAAGAAAACAAAAGGTACAAAGACTGAGTTTGTTTATTGTCTAGGCTTGTATTGGTGAATCCTATCTTTTGTGAGAGTTTGTTTCGGCTTCTTAGTTAACCCTATAGGGTCAGTCATGTAGCCTTCGGGCGTGGATTTTAAATGAATAAAATGGGTCAATATCCCAATTTGATCAAAAAAAAAAAAAAAAAAAAACCTATTCTTGAAACGAATGACAAAACGAGAAATAACCAACTATGATAAAATTTGAACAAGATTACAAAAATTCACCCAACCCTGAATCATAGCGACAAAGCCAATATACAAACATCCAGTATTTAACATTATATATAAGTATAATGAAAATATTAAAATTAAAAACAAAACATACCTGCAGGGTGGATAAGACAAAACAAAACAAACCAAATGAGTCTACAATTGGAGACATCCTAAGTGGCACGATCATCAGGAACAACAACACCACCTGCACTCCAAAGAAGCACACCTCTTCGTGGGTCTAGGGCTAAAAACCGTACCGACGGTTCGGTTTTTCACCTAAATCGTGAACCGAACGGACTTAGGTCGGTTTTAAAATTTTCAAACCGAAACCGAACGGACCATTAACAAAACCGATCCGAAACCGAATTGATTCTAATTTATGCAAACCGTAACCAAACCGAACCGACTAAAATCGAACCAAAACCAAAATAAAACCGAACTGACCGGCTATTTTAAACATATTGTATTATTTATTATATATATTCGGTCGGTTCGGTTTGGTCAGTTAAAATCACATAGAAACAAAGCCGACCACTTCGATTTTGAATTTTTTTAAATTGAACCGATTGGTTTGGTTTAGATCGGTGATTTAATTGGTTTTTTGTTTAGCCCTAGCTGGGTCAGCAAAGTACAAACCTAGCTGGTGTGAGTGAACTAAATATAAACATCAATACAATATGTAGAAGAAAGCCATACCACACAATAATGAATATTTGCGTAATCCTAGATACATGATTCATAACATGTAAGCAATGTCCTTATACCAATTTCTAGAGTCCGAGTTATGCCATGTCTCAAAGGATACGTTTCTAAGTTCATGGACCAATAACAAGGCATTCAATGCTAAGCAAAAACTACAAGATTACAAGATCTGCTAATGATGTCAGGTGATTCGAATATAGTAAATTTTAGGTAATTAAGATAGAGAAAATATCGTAAATTTGCAAAGCCTCCTAAGTACGGTAATAAAGACGAAACTATAATAAATCCTTATGTAAGTGTCTAATATTATAGATATCCGCATACCCCACAAATGTGTCTTACCTAGACACATCCCGCAACGTGCGCTAGTACCACTTCGGGCTTATTCCTATCCCAATGAGGTGTTATCTGCCAGGATACAAACTCTAATGTCCCGAACAACTAGCCTAACACGGCTGACCTAACACAAATTAAACTCAAGCACACTGGGAGAGAAAGCCAGTAATCTCCAAAGCACGTCCTCTAAGACCCGTCCTACTACACTATCTGCTGGCAAGTGTGTGCGGGAGCTCACCGCTCCTCAGCGAACATGTCATAGCATCCACTATGTCCATAAGTGGGCAAGTTATCTCAAAACACTACCAAACTCACGATGCGAGCAAGCTCCAAAACATCGGCACAACATGCATTACAGTGAGGAAAGACACTTAAACTAATCTAAGCATGCATACACTACGAGTCTATACAGAGTCTAACACCACATATGTCTAACAATAGTCAACTAGAAACTTTTCCCAAGTCAACTACTACACTAGGGTCCCAACATGACCCCAAATCACAACAATAAAGTCCCTCGAGTCGAACAATCATACTAGTTCAAGACTCGACAATCTATGGTAACAAACTCGAACTGATGGCATAGGCCTTATTACCCAATTCTTTATGAATCAATACAATTTTGCAAATAAAATCAGGTCATTAAATATGGACTCTAGTCTGACCGTATCATACAAATCAGACTCTAAAACATTGCATATAATCCCAAATGGTGTTATACCAAATCCTAAACAAATTAATAGTTAGCTACTATTCTATTACATTCATGTATATTATGATTTCAAAAAACTTAATCCATAAATTCATTCACAAAGGAACCAACATATCAATCAAAATCTCCAAAGCCTCATAAAAGTCAAATTCTTAATTTGGGTTTAATCACACACAATCAAAGGCATAATGTAGAAATACAATTCAAGGTTCAACATAGATGTTTCTTAAAATAAACATTATAGTTACACTCACCTGAGTGGAATAGGTTTTCGGAACTCAATCCTACTGACTGAAGCTCCCAGTTCACGGTACATTGAACTTGCAACTTAGGAAGCTCCCCAAAACTGCAAAGACGTACCAAACAGTAAGCAAATTGTTCAAAGACAACAAAAGAGAACAAGAATAGTCCAACAAAGGATTGGAAAATTGCCTACTGAAGACGTAGGTTGGTCGATCACTCTGACGAAGCCAAGTTCCGTTGAAAGCTCTCCGAAAACCACCTTACACCAGTATGATATTTTCCAAATTGGGCCACGGGCTGGAGACTAGCCGGAATAGCATCACTAAGACACTGGACAGTGGATCACGGTCCATCAGCGTGAATTTGGGTTGTGGTCGCCAATCTCCTTCTAAATATTGTATTGATATTTGTTTTTAGTTTACTCCACTACAAGAAAAATGTCCATTAATAGCGTTTCAAACCATAGCGTTTTAGAAACCGATGTGTCTGCCGAAGCTATAATAGACCCAGGGTCTATTATAGCGTTTTAAAAACGCTATAGTAAGTTGGCCTTTTATAGCGTTTCTGAAATGCTATTGTAGACTATACCATGACGTTTCTGAAACGCTATCGTATACTCTACCATAACGTTTCTGAAATGCTATTGTCTTCCCTCACGTAACATTTAACAAATGCTATTATATTAGTTTTTATAGCGTTTCTCAATGCCCTTTTTTTACTATAGCACTCATCAAGTGCTATTAAATGACTTTTTATAACATCTTATAAGTTTTATTTCTAGAAAATAAAAATCTAAATGCGCTAAACTTAAACATTTCCATGAATTGAGGCAAAATAATGTAATTAATAAGATAATGTATTACATCGAGTCACAATATCTATCAAATAATAAAGATCATACTACATTTATTTCAGTTGAATAATAAAGATAATGTATTACATTGAGTCACAATCTTTTCCAGTTTCCAACTTCATTGCTTTGGTTCTCCCCTTCCTTCATTGTTGATGTTGGTTCAACTCCTCAACATTCTCATATGAGCTTTGAACAAGGTCATGGTTGGTGTTGTTCCGTAGATCATTGCGGTCGTGATGAATTGTTTCAATCCTCCACTGAAGCGGGTCAGAAAGGAAGGAACAGTAAAGTTAATGTTTAGTGCGGGGACAAATTTCAGATAAATTCTATGCATTTAGATTAAAGCTGTAGAAGAGGACCTGAAATTGTGGTACTTCAGTTATGTTAAAACAGTTTTGAGGGCATACCTCTAAAGCAATAGCAACATCGAATGTCCTATGTTCTTCAACCAACTTTCTGCCAATAATCTGCATGAAAGTATGAAACAATCTGTCAACAATCAACATGAAACACATATTAGCATTGTCAGTTTAACTTTAACTGGTTCAACCCATAGCTTAGTAGAAGAGAAAGAAATTAAGAAGAGCTTGGACTGATGGCACTCACAAGAATTTATTGTGTATGCAGTCTAGACGATTATGAACAAGTGACTGCTAATGCAACATACTGAAAAAAATAGAACATGAACATTAAAAATCGATGCACAACACAGTATATACTAGTTTAAAGAAACCTAGAGTGGTACATTACATAGAGAAGGATTACGTACCCTCAATGAGATGTATATAGCTTGGAATTAAACCAGACTAGCAGTTTCTCTAGCAATCCTAAAGTGCAACACACCTCCATCAATAGATCAAGATTAAACAATGCAAAATTAAATTAAAAAAGTTAAAGCCACCAGTTATCTTAAAAAAAAGTTATAATGATTCATGTTACTATGACATTCAGAAATGATCATCACATACCGTTGGGGCATGAGTGCAAGGCTGCAAGAAAAGCAAACAGAAACAATTGTTAGCTAGACCTTAATTTATTTTCATGGAAACTTTGAAGGAGAACAAAGGGAGGTTTCATGACTAAGTAATTACTTGAGATTTATCTGACCCAGCCCCGGTCCCAGTCCAAAAACATGATGAACTACCTAGGACTACTCTCAAAGAGAAGATTTAGATACCTGACCCAGCCCCAGTCCAAAAAATCCATGAAGGCCCCTTGGCCTCATACACCTGGAACCTACATTATCAAAGTCTGTTGTCTCTGATATTTATGTATAATTCACTGCAACACCCTTGTAAAGGCCGAAAGTCTAACGAATAGACATAGTAATGATCTTGGTGCATATAAACCAATCATCAATTTCTTTGTCTAACTTTGCATTGTTGACTGTAACATTGAACAAGAACAAATACAACAAGCAAGCAAGAACTTAACAACAATAAGAACAAATACAACAAGCAAGAACCTGACAGCAGGAACATGAACTTGTGGAATTTTTTGTTGGCAATTGGCACCATTTGTTATTGTTCCTGATAACATACAAAACTCAAAACATGAAATTTTTATAGAATTAACTGATTAACATACAAAACTCATTCTTGCAAAATGGTATGGCCAGTAGAGAATGGTTACCAAGCACAGTTTAGCAACTTCTTGGTGCCAAACGATTTCATTTTGCAAAAGAACAAAAACTCACAAAGTCCTCTCTATTCATCTAGCCTACCAAAATGCTATGGAAAAATACCTTATAAATGCAAGTTCTGCCCAGCCACACAATTTGATCCAGAAACAAGAAAGTTGATGGTAACACATTTTTGGACTGAAAAATAAACATTACACTAAGGGCCTGCATAGGATAACCATTGAAATTGCCAAAGGGGCTGTGGTCGATTGGTTAAGGCTTTGTGGACTTGTTCCACAGATCCTTGCTTCGAGACCCACTGGAGGCATCTTTATTTCGGGGTGGTATTCGACCCGTAGGTCGCATCTCGGGACTAGGTTACGGATCCTAGGCTGAAAAAACCGGCTTGCCTTTCAAAAAAAAAAAAAAAAAAAAAAGGATAACCATTGAAACTAACATGTACATTCAACCACTGCACTAAAAATTTGTACCTTTCCAATTAAAACGATCAGAAGTTGTGTTCCTTTGGTAGGTGGGCTTATAAGAGCATGCAAGTCATTGACAAACTGCAAGTGCAGTTGATGACGCAAACTGCAATCATGATGCAAACTGTACCAGGCTCTCTATTGCTCACAAATTTCGAACCATAGTGTATTGCCCTGCATATCTTATCCCTTGCTTCAGTCTTCTTCAAATACAAAACCAAAAGAGCAAGCTATGCTCTGGTCTCATCTAAAGTCCTCACTTTATCTGCACAGTATAAGCAAATTTGAACATCATTTATTTCCCTATTTAAATTTTCAGCATGCATTTCAGATGAAATTTATTAAGTAAAAAGTTTTCTAGTAAAGGTTTTGACTACAAAATAGTAAACACCCAGTCCCAGTTCAAAATTTACTTGTAGTATTCATCTTATAAGAGTACGGAACTGAAAAGTTGTAACTAGGACACATGTAGTTCTCGCCTGAAATTTTGTTACTAAACAAATACCTTGATGAGTAACAAACTAGTAATCAATTATGATTGCACAAATTTACTATCATTAGTAAGCCCTTGGATGTTGTTGGCGGAGTCAGTGTGGCGGTGCTTGGTATGCTTGTGTGAATCCGTGTGAAAATCATCTCACACAGTAACCTCCTAACAGTTTGGTGTTTTCGTTACAAAATTTTAGCAAAAACATTATGCGATAGAAAATGATTCATACGCCTTCACTTGAATGAAAACATGTCATAAACTTCACCAAAAAAAAAAGACTTTATGAGAACCTTTTCCTCTTTCTTTATTTTTCATTTTCTTATCTAGAGGCACATATTTACTAAAGCAATAGGAAAAAAAAAGATTCAGTAGGCGGCAAATCACAATTAAACGGGAAAAATCCTTAAATGAATCCCAAATGCAAGCATGATATAAGCATTTGCCTCAAGTTAAAGACTCAGTAACCTATTTTTCCTATTAACACATTACAAATTATAATTTTTCTCATTTACTGAATAAATTTTTGATATAGCTGTACCAATATTGTAGTAATAATAAAACCATTTTTCATATTAGCATAATCTCATTTTAGAATGAATGAATCAGCTATGGAAAAGTTACGCTATAAAGACATCCATCATGAAACTAACACTATTAGTTCATCTACAAAGTTGACATATCAAAGAAACTAAACTCAAGAGTAGAAATAAGTAAAAAACTAGACTATACACTTCAAACTAACATTCACACACTGCTTCTTCTTTCTTGTTGCTTTCTGTGTGTATGTGCTAAGTGACTGTAGAAAATATATCTCAATTTAGAATGAATTTGTGAAGGAAACATTTTGCTATATAAAATTAAACATGTTTGGAGCATAGGGATAACTACAAAATTAAGCAGATACCTAATGGATAAAATGTAATCGAAACTATATTTTTAATACCCAAGGAGCCAAATTAGGGAAAACTACGAAATGTTGATTTAAACCTCTTTGGGCTTAATGTGGTCTTAGAAAATCAAATAATAATGAAAAATTTTGACAGAATTTATGATACCAATTGGAGGAAATGTGACAAAAAAAAACACTATTTTACTTTAAACACCCAATTGGCTAATCATATGTTTCTTGAATGAGAGACGAAGTTATTCACAATGAAAATTGAGACAGAATTTAAGATGATACATTCGACGAAATGCGAGAACATGTGAAATCAATTATAAAGTAAACATAAAAACATAATTCAAGACAGAATAGAATTGAAGGGTAGAATGGAAACCTCTGTTTCTTCTTCAATGGACTGGGGAACTTCAGAGACCTTATCTGTTTGTGCATAGTAGCCAATTATTTGCATCTTATATGCCAATGGTAACCACTTCTGCTGGTGCTCGTCAGTACCCTGCCCTTTTATTGCAGGTACAAACATACCTTGGACGATAAATTTTTAAATTAAAAACTAATTAAAGAAAATAAACGAAAAAAGAAGTTCATCAAACTAAAACAAAAAGTAGGAATCCAGTGCATTAGTAATTACTCATATTAAAGAATATGAACGACAATATTCTTTAACATAACTTTATTTAAGATCTTAAATCCCAGAATTGTGGTCTTGATGTAACAACTTTAAGAAACATGAATAAGAACACGCAAGTAAAAAACATGAATGTACCGAAAATAGGGTACACTTTTTATTGAACTGACAGTCGACTCTTCTACTTGGGCTTGTGCAAGGTCTTTTTGGTGCCTTAGTTATTCAATTTCCATCTCCATCTAGAAACATCGTTACATGTCAATATGTCATTGATAGAACAAAATGCACGCCTCTTATATCCAAATGAAAGCCTGAAAGTACATTCATGGAATACCTGCTGAATTATCTTATCTCTTTCCTTTGTTTCCCCTTCTGAACCTGAATGATCATAGGTAATTCTTTGTGGGATCAAGGCTGCGTTGTAATTTGTTCCCATCTGAAATGTAACAAAGAATTTCCTTAAATGAATTGCATAGAATATTGTAAGAAATGATTTCATATGGCAATCCCTGTTTCTGGCATGCATCAAATACAAAATGATGATATTTTCTATCAAGGTCATATTATACCCAAAGGTGTCCGAAATTTGTAAGTTTGAGTGAACTAAAAATAGAATTATCAGCAATGTGAATCTTGCCACTAATGGAAGTGCAACATGAGTGTAGAAACTTCAAATCCAGTGGGTGCTGGAAATTTACAAGTTCGCTCACATCACTTCATATAGAGCTTTTCGAATGGGCTTGGTGCTCTTTAATGAGCATGTCATGCATAAGGAAAAATATTATACACATGGATGTGAGTTAAGTAGCAATCATATATCTTAAATTGGGGAGATAACTACCTTATCACCTATTGCATCCTGCACAAGAATTGCATCACTCGAAATGCAAAAAATACCGTGCAACAGTATTATGCAGTGGAATTAAATATCGTGCCGCCCTAGTTCTTCAATTGGCTTCTTCCTGGTTTTGAAGGATGGGAGGGAGTGGTGCAATAATTTCAAGCACCTGCAATCATGACAGAGATCGTATAAGTGCATGTTCTTAGCTTGAAACTGAAAGAAAAACAGGGAACTTATTTTAACAGAATGAAAAGGTGGTAAAAGTAAGGAAAATGGAAATTTAGATCGAACTAGTTCAGATTCAGGTGTGATTTTAAGCAGTAGTTGAGCAATATATATCTTACAATGCAATTTAACCATGTGGCAGTATGAAGATCACTCAATGGATTCATGGACCATAGATATATTTTTTTTTCAGTTAATAGAGTTACGAAAGCAAGAATGAAAACGAAATGACTTTTTGTGGCTACAAGTCTCCAACAAGCTACCATCAACTTAGATTCATGAAAGACTGTCAAACAAGTTGTGATGCTTACTGTAATAATGATCATGGGCGGGGATCGATTAGCATACATGTTATCTGTCCTTGACTGACTTTCATAACAAACTTTCTGAAATGGAAAAATCCCAAGGGCGCACAAAAATTAAGCAAGTACATTTAAGCTACAAACCACAGTTTGGAAATCAAGGCAATATATTTTGCCTTCCATGCTTGATTGTTGAGAACTGCTTATGCTCTAGTTCCAATTGTCATCTGACATGTGCGCTTTGACCATGGGTTCTTAGTACTCTTAGGCTCAGTTTCTCACAGTGAGGATGCATCATCCTAGGGATTGATAGTTGATTAATCAAGGACTGTACTGCAGGAATAACGAATACTTTTAGCTTAGACATATATTTGTGCACGTCATGATGTCATACAGTCTAGTATGAGTGCCTGGGTTCTCAGGACTAGTGTTGATCAAGTTGTATGGCTAGCAAAGCTTACAACTACAACTGAGTATTTAAAACTTGGACTAAAAAATGACACTAAAGAAACTATTACCTCATTCTTTGTTGGATGCTGAAGAATCAATTGATGAGCATGCAAGTAGTAACCAGTCTCCTGGAACAGGTTTTGCAGGCCTCTCATACCCTCTACATAACAATGTTCGAGAATGTAATGATTATACAAGGCATACATGATAGTGTAAATGTAAGATGATTGACTTCATATATCAAAGAATAGCCATGATGAAAAAACTACTTAGTCGATGGAAAGATCAAGGAGACTATTATCCTCTCTCAATAGGCTTTAAAAGATTATGGTTCATACCCTTCCATCACATAATTCTCGTTTATTAATTCAGATTCGAAGCAATTAGGTTCCCACCAGTAACATACAAAGGATCCCCTGATTAATGACAATACAAAATATCAATTTCCATTAATATTACTAAGATAAGAAAAACATGGAAAAAAATAATGTAAATTTTGGTTTAGCTAACATGCACATGAGATACACCAATAATTACATTTGGATCAAACATAACACAATTTTTCAAATTGATACAAATTTAGCAGTATGAACTTCTCAAAATCAAACATCTCCAAAGTTTTCATAACTAATCAACTCTATAAACAAAAGTTAAAACTAGATCAATTTTCACGATTCACGTGTGCAATGTGAGACCAATGCACCTTGAATTTGGGCCTATAAGTGGTGTGAAACACACGTCGTGGGCATTCACCATAACACTAACTACTGGGTATTTACCTTTCAAAAAAAAAACTACTGGGTATTTCAAACACATCAAACATGGAACATTCTTCAGTAACAAAGTAAAAGAGTATATTACAAATTTAAACACATCATCATCATCATCAAAACCCATTCCCGATACTTAGGCTAAAAAATAATGTATCATTACTGAGTGTACTATCCAATAGATATCCTTTGCAAAAGCATAGAGTACGGTTATTGTCACCCGGAACAAACCCACAACTACCTCCAGATCCTTCTTAGTTTTCACAACAAAGATGTTTATGCCATTTTAGTTCAAACCCAATTTGCAAAGTTGAACTATTACTCATGCTAACATTGTTGGAAATGTTATTATGAAACACTGGGACTACAAAAGTCTCCTCACATCTCCTATACCAATCGAATTCTAGAGCTACATCAGGATTGAATATATATGAATTGTTTCTAGAAGTTGAGCGTAGACATGAGAGATATGTTGTAGATAACGGTGGGGGTGAATCACAATTACTGGAATATGTCTAAAATTTTGGTCCCTCTCTATAGACAAAATTTGACAAACTAAGGTTGAAGGTGTGGTAGTGGCGTGGTTTATTACAGTTATTTCCCACAAAGTCATCATCTAAAACTGAGAGAGTTTGTTCTGAATAATCTATGTTTCTCACAATGAAAGAGTGATTAGAGACGACAAAAAATGGTTTTCCTTTAGAACACTGGATACCAAAACCAGGGTATCCACAGTATCTACGGTTGCCATTGATTGAACAGAAAGGATAAGTGATGTTCCCGCAGTCGAAAGGAATATACTCTTTTACTCTTCCCTTCACCAATACGACATAATTGCAATTAAATATGATGACAATGATGAGGCAGGAGTACTTGAATTGTAACATGATTGATGTTTTAGCTCCTAGATGAAGAATAACTAATGCAAGACACACTTCCTAATCATTCCATTAAAGGTGCAGCTAGTTCACTAGATGAGATTTCTTTCCCAAGTCAGTCAACTCTTGCCATTAAAGGTGCAACTAGCTCCATGTATTAGTATCACCTACATATGCAACCATCAAATTCCTGAAGCCAAAATATTTATGTCTTCGAAGTTACAAGTTATTGTGAGAGGTTTACCAAGTGTGACTTTTGTGCTCCTTTTTCCAGTATTACATGCACTTACAATGTGTGAAATTCATCAAGCTAGACTTAAATGCTTGTGGGAATCTTAAATTTCAAATGTTTCAGTATTTTGGATCAATGAGCTTTGTGAAATTTAGAGGCTTACCATGTGTGGTATTTGTTGTCCCTGTATTGTTATTAACACCATCTGCAAGCATGAAATTTGTAAATCAAAACTATAATGCATAGTGAAAGGACTACTTGTAGTAAAATTTGTATCCTGAAATATTTGTGAAACTTGCTATTTTTGCTGCTTGTACTGTTACCACCTGTATTTGCAGCTGAGTTGGTTTTGTTTGTCCGCGGATCACGACCTACATATGCAAAAACATAATCATTATATCTTTATGCTTGACTGCTGATGGCTTGATGGAGTTCTTGTGAAGCTTACCATATGTGGTCTTTGTATCATTGCCACTTGCATCTGAATGTGCTAGGATGAAATTCGTCAAGTCAAAATACAACATATATGTGACACTAAGACGTAGGCTGCATGTAAACTCATACTAAGAAATTCACTTCAGGCTGATGCCAACCATTTATTTCTTCGAGCATTAATTTTCCAACAACAATTAACCATAAAAACGATGATGGGTGGTGCATTATTTTCTAGTGGCATCTTGATCTCCATTGTGTGACAGATCTGAACCCTTTAGTTTTCTAAATCTTGGGTTGTTGTGTTTGCTTTCATATTCCACCAAACTCCCAAAATGTAAGAGTGATATTAGAAATTACAATTTTTTTCTTCATGAAGAGTATCTGCCTTTGATTTGTATAAAAAAAACTGTAAGACACGAAGATTGTAGCATGCAGATTCTCTGTAACTAGTCTGAGATAAAATATATGATGCGAAATTGATTATGAGAGCAGGTACAAACTCAAGCAGAATATTCAATGTGCTCTCCTCCCTAGCAGTTCCCAAGTATCTTTGCAACCAAATAAATCAAACCATGGAACAAGAGACTAAACATAAATGTCACCAAACACAGACACAACCAAGAAATCATACTCACGCCATTGTTTGGATGCGTAAGATTCTTAAGAAGCTTCACTTCCTCCACGAGCTCCTGGATATGAGCCTATTGTACACATATATCCAAAACCTCAATCAAAATCTAAAAAATCTATCGCCAATTTGGGAAATCCAAAATTCAAATCTTTTACAATAGAATAGATTGTAGGAAGAAAATCTACAGATCTACATCTTTCACACTGAAGTACAGAACCCTAGTTCAATTAAAACTCAAAATAAACTCAATCGAATTGGAAACGAAACCTAATTCAACAAACATTTGATGAATAAATCAGTTATTCTCACTTGTGCTTTCTCCTTGGACGCATTATTCACCGTAATCAAAACTTGAAACCAAACCCAAATTCAATTGAAATTGGAATTTAAAAAAAAAGGAGAAATGAAAATGAACGGCTAATGACTAACTTGTTTAACAGCAAGAAGCTCTTTAAAATCAAGATTCATCCCCATGTAGACTCTGCCGAAGGCGCCACACCCATGTAGACCCATGAAAAGTTTACAATCGAATCAAACCCCGAAATTAGGACACCAAATAAATCTTTCACAAACCAGATTACTTGTATTGATCTCAAAACACAAATCTAGAAAAACCCATTACAATCCTGAACTAATCTAAGATTTGTGAGACCAGAGAGATGCGACAAGAAAGAGATGCGATCAGAGAGAGAGAGGTGACAAGAGAGAGATGCGAGCAGAGAGAACGAGAAAGGCATGCGGGGACACCAAATAAATTGAGGCTTGATGCGGGAGAGAGAAAATGGAGCTACGTTAAATGTTTGGGCGAGCGCTATAGCGTTTTCAAATTCCGCCCAATTTTAGGCAACAATTTTGTATTTCAATAGTAACAAAACTGACATTTCATAGCAAAGATGTAAAAAATGCTATAATCAAATGCTATTAATGAGGACTTGTGGTGTAGTGCTCACACCAACTAGCTTTGTGCTTTGTTGACCCTTAAAGCGGTGCACTTCTACTAGAGTGCAGGCGATGTTGTTGTTCCTGCTGATCATGCCGCTTAGACCCAGTTTCCAGTTGTAGACTCATTTTGTGTTGTTTAGTCTTGTCCACCTTGTGTGGGTATGTTTTGTTGTGGTTAGTATTTTCATTATACTTATATATATTGTTAAATACTGGATGTTTGTATATTGGCCTTGTCGCTATGACATAGGGTTGGGCGAATACTTTTTATTTTGTTCAATTTTTGTTGTAGTTGGTTGTTTCTCGTTTTTATTCGTTTGAAGAATATGTTATATTATGATGTTGTATCCGGTTATGATCCGATTGTGGTTATGAATTCAGATCACATGTCGGCATGTTGCGAGTCTCGTGGCGGGTTAGGGCATGATAGACTTATCACAGCTCACTGGCACGATCATAACTCAGATTCACGCCGATGAACCTCTCTGACGAACATGTACACACTGATTTTCAGAATTCTCTAGCCAAGCACTCAACCACCACTGCATGTGAGGTTTTCAATCTCCAACTGACGTAATGAACACCCTTGAAAGGCCTGATCAGAGCTGTGTTATCCAATCAGTCACAGATAGCTCCGTCTAGCTCACACTCTCTGATTTATTCTGTTTCAGCTCTGGGGAATGAATCGGAAAGGAGAGGGGAGGAATAAGAAAAAAATGAGATTTGACATAGAAACTAGTCGAATCTCCCAAGCGCATGCCGAAATGAAGAAATCTCGCACAGAAAAGAAGACGTGTTGGAAAAAATGAACAAAAAGATAAAATAGGGAATCCTCTTTTTATAAGTGGGTAGTCTGGAAATCTCTAGGCACATCACCTCAGAAATCTCAGATAATAAAACCCTAAAAACAAGAAATTTAAAATAAAAAAACTCTAAACTTAAGTAAATTAATCAATCGAAAATTTATGTGTTTTACAAACACTACACCAAATTGACATTTGTGTAACAACCCCTAAAACAGTATCACTTTTGAAGTGTAACAATTTTACACATTTTCACAAACAAAATGATACAATAACTGTATCACCATGAAGAGTATGGTTATAAAAATGATACTATTCATGGTGATCCAACTTATTGTATCATGTTTTTTGTGTTACTGTTTTTTATTTTTTTGGCTAAATTTAGTTTTGACTTGAAATTGTTTGGTGAATTGCAACATCTCAAAAGTGATACTGTTTTGAGAGTTGTTACAAAAGTGCCAATTTGGTGTAGTGAAATGTCCTGAAAAGAAAATTTTTGCACCTTCCCAAAGGTCGACCTTTACTGTATCCCAACAAATTTGAAAGAAAACAGAGGTAAACCCAAGCCGAATCATTATCTTGAGAGATGTTGAAAGTACCACTTTAACCTCTTCAAAAGTGGGGCTCTTGTCATTGAACTTTGTCTCATCATTCACCAGTTTAGGTATACATCCAGAATATCATCTTGCTCAATAGCCAATTAAGAAGTGAGCATGTACTGGAAGACAAAATTAGATTCTCTGAATATGTGAGTCCGCTATAAAATAATGATTACATTAGGAAGAGTAATTTCCGACACTACACTTCTTTTTAGACTATTTCTAACTAATGAAAAAAAAATTAGTAAATGCTTCCCCTTCATTGATTTCTTTTCACGGGACTTTTGTTTCCAATAAATTCTTCTTGGAAGAGAGCATGTTTACATTCTTTTTCGCTTCTATTTAAATTGCTAACTGTTTAAACATCCCATGAGGAGTGAGTAATGACTTCCCACATTCGGATTTCATATTTTAATATGTGAATTTTACTTAAGACACTGCCAAATATTTATTAGTTCCATCTCTTAAGAACAACCCTCAAGTGTTTGAGTTTGAGACTATCCTATCAAGAGCATCACAATATGAAAAATCTGCTTTCCAATTGTTAGCAACAAAATTATGGCAATCTGACTTTAAAGTCCACATGCATTGAAAATGAAAAGGTGAGGTACCTGAAATAGTGAAAGTTGAAAGGGAAACAAGAATTGGCACATGATTCGAACATATGCGAAGAAAAAATGTTCCACATTCACCATCATAAAATGATCAAGCCTGTGCGAGTTTACCAATACCCTATCTAGTCTTGCTCAAATTCCGTATCTTCCACCTCTATTATTACACCTTATGAATTTGAGACCCGAAAAATCATAATAAAAAAAAGTTTGAATGCTCCGAAATACATTGTGAATTATCCATAGCGTGATAATCAAGATCATTACCACCCATTTTCTTATTCGGTGCAGCAATAACATTAAAGTCCCAAAAAACAATCCAATGAAAGTTACAAAACATTGTAATATCCTCCATATCTCGCCATAGAGCTCTACAATCATCCACATGGCACTTAGCATACACAACTGAAACTACATACACCATACTTGAAGCTTGGTCAGTGATCTTGCAATGCCTCGGCTCTTCTGAGGATCCAACAACAAAAACCTCAATGTCGCTCCCCAAAAAGAGCTATAATTTCTCTTCATCTGCTTCAATCGTAGCAAAATTGTACAGATAAGTCTTTTGACAAATTTCACCATGCTTAGCTGCCTCGGTCATAGGTTCCGCCAACATAAAAACCTAACTTGATCGTCGAAAATCAATTTCTTAATCTGGCTAACAATAGCTTTGTTAGCTACTCCTCTAGCATTCCAGAATAAGCTATTGTTCATTATCATTGGAAACTTGGACATTCAATTTCCCGGTCTAGGGACACTTCCTTAATGGTATAGTCTTGTTCTTTTTCTTTTTCTTTCGTTTGATCTTCTCATGTATTTCTTGTAGTGTATTTCCCCCTTCCAAAGCCCCACATTTTTCTACATCTATTCAGTACCCTATGGACTCTTCGTCTTTGTTAGAGTGCCCTCTAACAGTCTGCTCCAATTTTAACCGGTCAAGTCCACTTGAAGATCAATATCATTATTATCATGGGCGTTCAAATTATGGTTCAAAGTTTGCCCGTCTGAAGCCAATCGCTACTTGTTTCGAACTAATACTTCCTCCATAGTCACTAACAGCGTGCTATGTTTTTGCAAGTTCGGATCAATAACATCTGTTTATGATTATGCGGTTAGCCACACCTACTGAGTTAGGTAAATCCTTAGTAGTCAGCACGAGCCTATCGCTGCTTGTTTGGAACCAAAACCGCCTCCATCAGTCACTAACATGGTGTTATGCTTCGGCAAGTTTAGTTCAATAACATTTTGTTTATGATTATGCGGTTTAAACATAATCCTGTTCCTACCCTTCCCGTCCTATGCCTCAATAGCAACACCTACTGAGTTAGGTAAATCCTTAGTGGTCAGCATGTCTACTGATAAGCACCCAAAACACCTATTTTTACGCCCCATTTATTCTTTATTAGTTTATAGTTGTGTTTGGAATTAATTAAATGTCGCAATCTATTTTTCGTATTTCATTATTGTCATAGTTTTTGCAGAAAATCAAGAAATGTGCATAATTCAAGACAATTCTACCATAAATTTGCATGACAATGAGCAATTAGAAAAATTATGAAATCAATGAAAAGTTCAAATCTTTTGGCATTTCATGGCATATGTGGATCAAGAGTTTCATTTCAAGACCATATTATGGAAGTCAAGATTGGTTCCAATTTAGTAGTTTATTATTAAAACATGTGGCAAATTTTAAGATAAGAACTTCAAATGTGGATCATGCAATCATTAAGACAAATAAAACATTAACTCAATGCACATTAAGACACGTGCAAATGTATCTACCTCCAATTAGGACTCTCTTGATATATCTATCCTTAGTTATGACTCGCTTGATTTTATATGATATGATTTTGAATATAATCAAGGGATTTGTTCGCATTTTTAGCTTTGAAGGAGAGCACTATAAATAGACTCTCAAACTCTTAGAGAGCAAATCATCATACATATCTCACTCCTATCTCTAGCATAACTTATATTATTTTTTGTCTTTTGTTGGAGCCTTTGTCCAAGTCAAATTTATTACATGTAAGTTTTCACTTTTAAATACAATAAAAGTTAGTATTTTCTTTATGCATTAGTTTCTCTTTCAATTTAAGAAATTTAGTTCCCCTTCCCCCTTCCTAGTTCTAGTCTTAGATTAATTCATTACAATGACAATGGTAGGCTCAACATGATACCTACTTGAGTGATTTGGAGATTTTTTTTTAAACGCTAAAAATAAACAATAAAACTTGTATAATTTATATCAGTTCCTTATCTTCATCCAATGAATCAAAGTTGCCACTACTATTTCCTTTGCTACATTAGATGCTTTCCCATTAGCTTCATGTGTGGTAACATGTTGATTATAATCATTATCTTGTGTCTCCTATTCTCTTTTCCAAACATTCTTAATCATATGACTAGTGCAGCCCGCATCCTTGCAAACCATTTTAAAAACCACTTTATCAATTTTTTTTATCCATGATGTTAGAAGAAAATGTCTAATCTTCTTCCAAATCACTAACCCGAATTTTGTCATCCACACGACATTGTATCCATCTACAGTAAACTCAACTAGCACAATTGAATCTTTTGCTTCCTCTGTTGGCTCTACCACTAATGCATTGAAAGGGTTGTTTTTATTAAGCTTAGCCATTGCGTTCTCACCCTCCGGTTGTTTTTCTGCAATATGTATACCAATATGTTCCCTTGGAACTTCTTCATCTTTAAGAACCTGTTTATAAGTTTGTTTCCCCACTATATCAACTTTGGGCTTATCGTGCAATTGGTTATCTCGTGGCCAATTAAGGCCAATATTCGTAAAATTTAAATCAAGGGTGATTTGCTTAACTTAACACCTTTAGTTGAGAGAACTTGTGATAAAGATTTCCTTGCTTGACGGATTGTCTTGATGAGTTAAATTGTTTATAAAGAGAAGTCGAATTAGGTCACAACTCTTAGAAAGTTTGTACTCGTAAAATTACAGACAAGCCGGTGAGCAAAAGTTACACCTAGAGATAATGACAAATTGCCTCGAACCGGATGCATTTGTCAAAGAGCTACTTTGGGTGAAATACAATTCACAATCCAAAACAAGGGAATTCTTTTTATAGTATATGTTGGGTTGAATAGTCCCTTATCAAGCATTGATGAAGTTGTTAACATATTTATGAGGAGGTGGTCTACTTCCTAATAGTAACGAAACATTTTAGAAAAACCCCACACCACGAAGGCCGAAGATGGGGGCTCGAAGCTTGGTGTTTATGTTAAGGATGACATCGTTGCTATGTATATTGGACTCAAGTACGCGCCAACAAATGGTATCAAAGCCAATGGTTCGAATGAGATTTGGCAAGGTGGAGGTGCTAGGATAGCACGTCATTAAGGTCGAGCTCGAGAAACAAGTTTGTGTAGTATCTCAGTCAGTGTTCTAAAAATCGGCCGAGGCGGCCGCCTAGGCGCTAGAAGGTGGAAAACCGCTCAGATTAATGGTTGTGTGGGCAGACTGGGCGGGTCTGGGCGGCCTAGGCGGGTCTAGGCGGTCGGGGCTAGGCGGGTCTAGGTGGGATCTAGGCAGGGTCTGGGTCGCCTAGGCGGGTCTAGGAGGACTCTAGGCGATCGGGGCGATTTTATTTTTATTTATTTATTTATTTTTATTTTTTGATAAGGCTGATTGTGTTCTTATTTTATTTTTCTTTCCTATTTTTAGAAATAAACTATTTAATTATTTTTTATTCAGTATATGTCTAAATGTAGCAAAGGATGATTACTTAATGGAATTCTCAAAGGATCTACCGGTACAAATTTTACTGATGCAGATTTTATCAAACATAACTGAGGTTATTCATGCAATTTGAAGAAAAATAAAAGTGTACACAAATTCAAATTTATATAAAGTACCCATCATGACCAACTTCAGTCATTTGAGTTTTAATAAATTTTGTTCATGATTGTTAATTTTTCATGTTTTTAAATTTTGCATATGTATATTGGCATTAAATTGGATATAATTGATAAGGTATTATGCTTAACTTTTGTAAATTATTAAAGTTATAATACAAAACCTAAGACCGCCTAGGCCCCTGGGCGCTAGGCACCTGCCCGCCGCCCCCCCAGCGCCTAGCGATTTTTAGAACACTGATCTCAGTGCGCAATCCGATCCAATCCTCGAAATTGAATGAGACACAGTTGAGCTAAAGAGAGTTTTTTAGTGAAACGAGCTTGTGCAACATCTCAGTGCGCAATCCTCAAAATAAAATGAGACACAGTGGAGCTAAAGAGAGCTTCTTCGTGGTTGCGACTAGGTGGAGAAAATAATATTGGACGTCGGGCCCGTACACTGAGTACTGCTTCACATGGTCGTTACTTAAGTCACTTGAAGAGGAGTTGTACTTCGAGATTTTGTGAACCTTAAGGGATTGTAAAATGTGACACTTCATGCCAAGATGGAGATTATTGAGATATTGTGTTGGCTCGAACAGTTCCATATCGAGCATTAGCGGAGTTGTCAACTGATTTATCAGAAGATAGTTCACTCCTAATAGTAACGAGGCCTTTTGGAAAAAAAAAACCATACCAAGACGCAAGATCAAGGCTTGAAATTGTGGTGTTTAAGTGGGGGACAATATCGTTGTTATGAATATTGGACCCAAGTGCACGTATGTGTTGAGTGTGCGCCAACTATATAGATAATCATGATTAAACTTTTGGCACTCCAAGGGCAACCACAATCATAAGCTTTCAAGGCAACATCATGAAATTCTTCAATCTATATGACCAACATGTTGCTTAGCACTTCTTGTGTTTTTGGTTCCCCTATTTCACTTTTTAAACCAAAAGAACAAAAAAAAACAACAATCCAACCTCAAAACAAAGGATTGTGATTTCGTTTTTCGAGTTAATTTTAAGAAATATTTCGGTGTGTAAAGAAAAAACGTAAAAATTTTGATGATACATGAAATATATACAATAAATTTTGAGAGTATATGAGATGTATGAAAGAAATAAGATGGAAGTAAACACATTAACGAAGCCTTAAATATCAAGTATTTATTAAATTCATGACATCATTAACTATATAACAAAATAAATCACAAAATTCACACCCACAACTAGAAATTTCAAGTTAATATTCATTGAAATTCTTAAATATACTAATGATCCGATAATTTATCATATATACTTATAGAGCCCTTCTAGGGGTCGAGGGAGGGAGCAAGGGATGGGTGGTAACCACCCATTTGCCTTGAGATAAGTGCATCTGCCTCGAAATACACAATGTCACTTATCTCGAGGCAGATGAGTGGCTTCCACCAATCCTTCGCTCCTTTCCTTCGTTCCCTCCCTCGACCCCTAGAATTTTCGATACTTATAAGTAAATTGCATAAAAAAAATTCCATCCAAATATGAATCAATATATCTAACTTAAAATTATAATGTGCATAATAATCCATAGATAACTTGTGGGGTTTGTGCAAGGGAAGAAAAAGTATGGTGCGTGCTGATCTTGGGAAAGGGAATCACCCACTTGTCACTTTCATTTTGACATTTGTCTATATCAGGTCCTTTCCATAGTTCCACTTGAGTAGCTTTTTATTCTTACTCACACAAGTAAGAAAACATAATATCATTTTTGTTCTATAATCATTCTCTTCTCCACTTTTTCATTTCTCCCAATTTTCTCATATATCCATATTATCGTGGGTTCATTTGGTATGCAAAACAACCAACAAATTCCCAACCATAATTCTGAATCAATACCTTCACTTCTAAACATGAAAAAAAGATATAAGTTCAACAGCCAACAACAATAGCCTCTCTAATCCATCAAAGGGAATGGAGTTGAACAATAACATTGCATACCTTGCTTGTTCAATTTGTTGGTTGTGTATAGGTTCATCCAGTAACGAAGCCAGGATTTTTGTTGAGGGAGGGGGGGGGGGGGGGGGGGGGGGGAGTGATGTCATAATTAATTAAATATGATAAATATAATATAAAAATTAGTTACTTTAATATATATATATTATTTTTTTCTAACTTGAACAAGACATAAATGACTATACAAAACTTCATCTAATCTAATAAAAGATTTTCATGCAAAAAAAGGATGAAGACCACTTTGGATATACAAAAATAGAGTTCTATAATTTGAACTTTTACATATCTACATCCATGAATACCAAAAAAATCTATCTCCCCCCTCCCCCTCCCTAGTTAGAATAAAAAAAATATTACAACTGGCTTCGACACGTTTTCATACCCTGAAATCATTTCATGATTGATTCGTTGTCAATGCCATCAAAAACTTCCTTTTCAATATACGTAACAAAACAATTATTCATCCAATCATCTCCCATTCGATTTCATAACCGACTCTTCACTATATTCATAGCAAAAAATGCTCTCTCAACTTAAGCGGTGACAACTGGTAGGATGCGTGACAATGTTATGAATAAATAAACAATGGGATAGACAAATTCCTTCTTGGTCTCAACCATCTTCTTAGCTAAACCGCTGAGTCCATTAACATTTGAAAATTCATTGTTGGAACGCATATCAATAACATAAGTTTCCAATTGATCGTGAAGTACCATAAGATCTACATTTGAAAAATCAGCTGGATAAAATTGAGCGAGCCGAATCAACCGCTGACTATCAAAAGCTGAAAAGAATCACTTGGATTTAAGCATGCCATACAAAGAAGCAATTCGGTGTTCACCTCATCAAAGCGGCTATTTAGCTCTTGGAGTTGCATATCTATGCTGGTATAGAATAATTCAACTCGATAATGATATAGGTTGGTTAATTTTTCAGTATTGTGTCGTGATCTTCCTCGTTGTATAAATGTATCACCCATCTCAAGAACAACAATATCGTGTTTTGCACAAAATGAAGCAACATTGTCCACAAGTATATTCCATCCATCTTCCCTCATCATTTGCAATCGTTGTTTGGAGATTTTAACTAAGGTCATCGCATTGACAATATCTTGATCTTTTCTTTGTAATGTTATTGACAAATCCCAGGTTATCACCAATATATCCTTCATTAAGTGCAAATTGAAGATGAACTTACAAGATTGCATAGAATCTAATAAAGCATATGCTTCTCCCTTCTGGTCTGAGTTTAAACCATGTTTCACAACAATTTGGAGCACATCAATCACTGAAGAAAAATTAAGAAACAAACTTATCAAGGTTTTATAGTAAGATCCCCAACGTGTATCACCAGGTCGTTTGAGATTAGTTTTTTGATTCAACCATTGACTACTTGATAGTTCGCCACTATTGAGCTTTTCAAGAATTTTAACAGCTTGTTTGTCGTGAAAAATTTCCTGACGCTTGCATGAGGGTGCAAAAATGTTCACCGCACTTGAAACCAAGTTGAAGAGTAAAGCAATCTAAGGATGATTCTTTGCAACATGTACAAGTACTAACTGAAGCTGATGCGCAAAACAATGTACATAAATTGCAGACTTATTTTCCTTGAGAATCAAATATGTAAGTCTGTTAAATTCACCTTGCTTATTACTCGCCCCATCATAACCTTGGCCACGTAACCTCGGCCACCTTAGTTTAACTTGGTAGTTTTAAATTAAACTTAAAAGCATCCCGATTCATTCCATAAATAGGGGCTTATAAGTGCCAATTTACTCAAACAATGACAAGGCATCTCTTGAAGAGAGATTGCTTCCACCAAATTGGAATTTCCAACACCCAAACTATTGCCATTGTAAGAACTAAATTGTTTGATAAGTTTTATGAAAAATCTTGCCTCACTCTACCGTCACTTTGGTGAAACCCACAATTAACACCAAATTCTTCCAAATATAATAAAACAGGATAGAAAAGGAATTAGACCAAAATCTTATCTTTGGTTTTGCTTACCAATCCTCAACCCACCATTCACCAGAAAAACATAGTCTGAAACCCCATGAAACCCAAATCATACAAAATTATTGCAACCAACCCATACCCAATTTCAGTTGAGCTTAGGATACATTACAGTATGAAAGTTAAAACATTACTCATTGAGACTACAAGTTAAAATAGATCTATTGTGGGTATGAAAGTTAAAAACATGTCCATAAGTGATAAGTCCCTTTCACTTGTCATTACTTGTCATTACTCATTGAGACTACAAGTCTACATTACAGATCTATTGTGGTATGTTAAAACAGATCTATTGTGGGTATGAAATTTGGGTATGAAAACATGTTAAAATTTTATACGGTATCTTCTAAGACTTCTACTTGTCCATAAGTCCATTTCACTTGTCATTACTCATTGAGACTACAATCTACAATACAGATCTATTGTGGTTGTGGAGCAATCAGCCAAGGGAAAAGAGGGGTTAGGGTCAATAGTAATACCAAGTGAAATCAAATCAAGAAGAAGCTTTGACAGATGCAAGCAAGGAGAGTAGATCAGCAGAACAAGAAGATGAAGAAGGAGCTTTGAGCAAGGAGAGCAGATCAACAGAACACGAAAATGAAGAAGGAGCTTTGAGCAAGGAGTCTGTAGCTGTTCAGAGTTTTAAAGTGGAAGACAGGACAGCTGCAGGCTGCAGCAGAGTTTTAAAGGGGAAAATTAAAAAGAAAACCTACTTGGGGATTTGGGGTATACATAAAAAAAAATTCTCTCAAAAGTCAGTGGGGCAGGTGCCCCCACGTGACTCCGTGCCTAGGTTCATCTCTAGTACCTTGTCTTTCTCTTCCTCGTGCGAGAACTAATACGAAGGCTTTTTCCTCGTACATTAACATCTGAAACCTTTTCCAGTCCCCATCTTACTACGCTTCAAGCAGTCATTGACAATGGAACCATGGATTCTTCTGCTCCCGTCCTCCATTGCACCAGATGCTCATTTCCATTTCGCGATGATGTATAATGATGATCAAATCTTGTGTTCATCTTGTCACAAATCCTCCTCTCTTTCTAAAACATCTTCAACAAAGCAGAGACATCGCAGAGAAGATCCAATCGAGTAAAGAGATTGCATAGCAGATCCAATTGAGCAAAGAGATCGAGTCGATCACAGTGTGTTGAAAAATTTTGACAAAAAAAAAGGGATTTTGGTCACTGGGTGTTATGATTTTTGCGAAAAATTTGAAATTTTCGAAAATGCAAGAAAAAAACCATTGAAAAAATGGGAATTTTGTTTTCGCACTTTTATTTTCGTATTTAAAAAAATGAAAAATTCACCTAAATTTCGCGAAAACACGTTCCTTACTAAGGTATATCTTAAAATGTAGGGAAATTGAGTTTGGCCTCACGAAAGAAATAAATATTTAAAATTTCAAAATAAATTTTGATAACTAAAAAAAAAAAACTTCATGAAATTTCGACATTTTTAAAGAAATCACGTTCCTCAAGTAATACATTTCGGTAACTAGGAAGATAATACGTTTGGTCCAGTTACCTTATGCAAATTTTATTCATTTTCTGCCCGAACTATCGTGTGCCCTATGTCACAACTATTTTCTTGCCAAGCCAAGTGAGGTTGGCAAGTGTACATAATGTAGAGTATTCCACATTGTTCTAGAGAGAGTTCTCTAGAACCTCCCATAAAGTTCCATAAGATTCTAGTCCTTAGATATTTCTTAGGAAGTGTGTAGAAACTCAATATAGACCGTTAGATTAAAACGATCACCGCCGTCCATTGAGGATGTGGAGTTGTATAAATAGGCTAAGGCCTCATTTGTTATAGGCACCTCAGAGAATTCAAGCAATACAAGTTCTAGTTTTCTTTAGCTCTCTTGTGTGTTCTTAGCTTGCTTAGTTTTCCAAAGTCTAAGTAAGTCTTTTGTGGGCAAGGCTGACTAGCTTTCTTTGATAACTCAGGGCAAAGTTTGTTAGTGCCGCATGGGAAGTACTTGTGAAAAGAAAACCCGTGACAGTTGGTATCAAAGCCAAGGTTGGTGAAGTCATTCTACACAAGAGAATGTCGTCAGAGGTCAACAACCCAGCAATTGGCAACACTGACAAAGGTGGGAAAGTCCGCAAGGACAAGTCTAAGGACATGATCGCTGCGATGGATGAAAGGTTGGCCAAGTTGTGTGCCACCATGTCCGACTTAAGGGAGAAAGTTGAAGACATGGACTTACGCATTGAGGGGCAAGCGTCCAACGGGAAGGACCAAGAGCTCCGGGAAGAGATGCAAGGAGCCTTAAATGCAGTAGTGCACATGGCGTCCCAAAAGATCGAGTCCCTAGAAGCCAAAGTTGTTGCTAAAGATGATGAGATGGAAGCTCATAAAGAAAGAGTTGAGAAACTTGAAACTCAACTCAGGGTGTGCATGGCTGCGGTAGCCAATGGTGGGACTACACCAGGGACAATCACCCACAGAGTCGAAGCTCCCAAACCTAAGGCCTATGGTGGGGCAAGGAGTGCAAGGTCCAATGATGTCAAGAAAGGATTATGCACCATCGACACTTGGGAAGAGTTCACGAAGGAACTCAAGAGACAATTCTACCCGGAGGATGCCGAGAATGAAGCTAGGGCCAAGCTTCGTCGCCTTCAACATAAGGAAGGCCACATAAGGGAGTATGTGAAGGAGTTCTCAGAGTTGCTCTTGGAGATTCCTGACATGGGAGAAAAGGATGCCTTGTTTAGCTTCCTTGATGGCTTAACGGGTTGGTCCAAGTTGGAATTGAAGAGGCGAGGTGTGCAAGACCTTGCAACGGCTATGGCTGTAGCCGAATCCTTGATTGAGTTCAAAAAAAAGGACTCATCCAAGGGACAAGGGAAAAGGTCGAGTAATTATGGCAAAGGTGGGGGAGACAAAGAGAAGTCCTCCAAGGAACACAAGTACTCCAAGACAAGGGGAAGGAGAAAAGAGATGGATCACCCAAGAAGATGTCTTGCTTCTTATGTAGTGGACCCCATCGGGCATTTGAGTGTCCCAACCGGGGGAAACTTGTCGCGCTTGTCATGGAGGAAGAAGCAAAGGAGGAAAGGAGGATCGCCTCAATGAATCTCCTAAGTGCCATTCAAGCTAAGGTCAAAGAACAACCACGTGGAAGGATGTACGTGGAGACCGAGATCGGGGACAAGACTTTGAAAGCCATGGTGGATAACGGAGCCGACGCAGTCTACATGGCCAAAGATCTTGCTGAAGAAATTGGCCTACCATATACAAAGGAGAAAGGATATATCAAGGGAGTCAATGCTAAAAGCCTCCCAATTGAATGAGTAGCTCGTGGCACCGATATTCAGCTTGGACAAGGCGAGGTAAAGTCGACATAACTATTGCTCCAATTGATGATCACAAGTTCTATCTGGGTATAGATTTCTTGGACATGGTGAAAGCATTCCTGGTCCCATATGCCAACACCATGTGCATCATGGAGAAGGGACAACCTTGTGTTGTGCCCGTGGTACGGGAGATAAGTAAGGAGAAAATGGTGTCTGCTCTCCAACTTTCTAAAGGATTAAAGAGGAATGAGCCTACTTATTTGGCTACTCTCAAGGAAGACGAAGGTCCCATGGATGGAAAGGTGAATGCACCTAAGATCGTCCAAGATGTTCTCAATGAGTACAAAACGTTATGCCTGTCGAATCGCCTAAGAAGCTTCCGCCAAGGAGAGAGGTGGATCATGCTATTGAATTGGAAGCTGGAGCAAAGCCACCCGCATTTGCTCCTTATCGTATGGCACCTCCTGAGCTCGAGGAGTTAAGAAGACAATTGAAGGATTTACTAGATGCTAGTTATATCCGACCCTCCAAAGCTCCATATGGTGCGCCGGTCTTATTTCAAAAGAAACATGGTGGATCCCTACAGCTTTCCATTGACTATCGGGCACTCAACAAGGTCACTATCAAGAACAAGTACCCGATTCCTCTTATTGCGGATCTATTTGATCAACTTGGCGATGCAAGGTACTTTACCAAGCTTGACTTACGCTCGGGATATTATCAAGTTCGCATAGCCAAAGGAGATGAACCAAAGACGGCATGTGCTACAAGGTACGGGTCTTACGAGTTCTTAGTCATGCCATTTGGTTTAACTAATGCGCCGGCCACATTTTGCACTCTAATGAATAAGGTACTAGCTCCTTACCTTGATCGGTTCGTAGTTGTGTACCTTGATGACATTGTGATCTATAGTAAGACATTGGAGGAACATGTGGAACAATTGAGGCAAGTGTTCCAAACCTTGAAGGAGAACGAGCTCTATGTCAAAAATGAGAAGTGCTCATTTGCCCAAGAGGAGGTGACATTCTTGGGTCATATCATTGGCAAAGGTAAGCTTCGTATGGACAAGTCCAAGATACAAGCCATCCAAGAATGGGAGCCACCGACCAAAGTCACCGAGTTAAAATCTTCCTTGGCTTGGTGAACTATTACAGAATGTTCATCAAAGGCTACTCTTCCATAGCCACTCCCTTGACGGACTTGCTCAAGAAGGGACGAAGTTGGGATTGGAGTTCAAAATGCCAACAAGCTTTCGAAGGATTGAAGAAGGCAATTGTGGAAGAACCGGTGTTGGCACTTCCCAACCATTCTATGTCTTTTGAGGTACACACGGATGCTTCCGACTTTGCTATTGGTGGGGTATTGATGCAAGAAGGGCATTCTATTGCCTTTGAAAGTTGGAAGCTCAATGATACTGAGAGGCGGTACACAGTACAAGAGAAGGAAATGACGGCGGTTGTGCATTGCCTACGAACATGGCGACATTACTTGCTTGGGAGAAAATTTGTGGTCAAGACCGACAATGTTGACACTAGCTACTTCCAGACACAAAAGAAGCTCAGACCAAAGCACGCTAGGTGGCAAGATTTCTTAGCAGAGTTCAATTACACTTTGGAGTACAAGCCTGGCAAAGCTAATCTTGTTGCGGATGCTTTGAGTAGAAAAGGAGAACTTGCTGACATAAGTCAACCTCAAAGCAACTTGAAGGGACGCATAAAGGAAGGATTGACACATGATTCCATGGTTCAAACCATCATAGCTCTTGTCAAAGATGGGAAGACAAGAAGGTTTTGGGTGGAGAACGACTTGATATACTCTAAGGGAGGGAGAATCTATGTTCCACCTCATGACAACCTAAGGAAGGAAGTCTTGAAAGAATGCCATGATAGCAAGTGGGCAGGACATCCAGGTATACATCGGACTCTTGCTCTTGTTGAAGATTCCTATTACTGACCACATATGAGGGATGATATCGAAACGTATGTGAAGACTTGTCTTGTATGCCAACAAGACAAAGTAGAGCAACAATCACCTGCAGGCTTACTTGAACCCCGTCCCAGATAGACCTTGGGAGAGTGTTTCTTTAGATTTCATAGTTGGGTTGCCTGCATCAGAGGGTTGCCATTGGATACTTGTGGTCGTGGACAGATTCTCGAAGTATGCCACCTTCATTCCCACACCCAAGGAGTGCACAGCCGAGCAAGCCGCACTTTTATTCCTCAAACATGTGGTGAAATATTGGGGTGTGCCCAAATCTATCATCAGTGATCGGGATACTCGGTTCACAGGAAATTTTGGACTGAGTTGTTCAAGTTATTGGGTACCGACCTTAATTTCTCTACTAGCTTTCATCCTCAAACGGAAAGGATGAATGCTTTGCTGGAGTTATATCTTAGGCACTATGTGAGTGCCAACCAACGAGATTGGGCTAAGTTGCTAGATGTTGCCCAATTCTCTTTCAACTTGCAGAAGAGTGAAGCGACGGGTCGTAGCCCATTTGAGATTGTCATGGGACAACAATCTATGACCCCGAGTTCTATTGCCACTGGCTACACAGGAGTGAGTCCATCAGCCTATAAGTTTGCCAAAGGATGGAATGATCAAGCTGATGAGGCTCGAGCTTACCTAGAAAATGCCTCCAAGAGGATGAAGAAGTGGGCCGACAAGAAGAGACTGCCTCGAGAGTTTCAGGTTGGAGACCTTGTGCTTGTCAAGATGCATGCTCATGCCAGACTTTCTGGACTACATCGTGGCCTTATCAGGAGATATGAGGGTCCCTTCCTCATAATCAACAAAGTGGGAAAGCAAGCCTACAAGGTCGAATTGCCGCCGATGATCAAGTTTCATCCTGTCTTCCATGTGAGCCTACTGAAACCGTATAAAGAAGATCGAGATGATCCAAGCAGAGGAGTTTCACAAAGAGCACCAATGGGCATGAGGATCCAACATGACAAGGAACCAGAGATTATCTTGTCAGATCGTGTGGTGCGTCATTCTAACCAACCTCTCACACATGAGCTACTCGTCAAGTGGAAATGATTGCAAGAAAGTGAAGCTAGTTGGGAGCCAATCAACATTTGTGGAAATTCAAGGAGCAAATCAAAGCGTCGAGGATTTGAAGGCACGAGGACGTCGCCTGATTAGGTGGGGGAGAATGTCACAACTATTCTTCTTGCCAAGCCAAGTGAGGTTGGCAAGTGTGCATAATGTAGAGTATTCCACATTGTTCTAGAGAGAGTTCTCTAGAACCTCCCATAAAGTTCCATAAGATTCTAGTCCTTAGATATTTCTTAGGAAGTGTGTAGAATTCAATATAGACCGTTAGATTAAAACGATCACACCGTCCATTGAGGAGGTGGAGTTGTATAAATAGGCTAGGCCTCATTGTTGTAGCAGCCTCAGAGAATTCAAGCAATACAAGTTCTAGTTCTCTTTAGCTCTCTTGTGTGTTCTTCAGCTTGCTTAGTTTTTCAAAGTTTAAGTAAGTCTTTTGTGGGCATAAGGCTGACTAGCTTCTTTGATAACTCAAGGCAAAGTTTGCTAGTGCCGCACGGGAAAGTACTTGTGAAAAAAAGGCCCGGTTGACACCTAGGACTTGGAAGGTGTTGTGTCGTGTCATGTGGAGGCAAGTAAAACTGTAAACAAAGTCAGCAATAAACATCAGTCTCAAAGTTAGGTGTGTAAAGCATTATGAAGACTTCAAACTCCACATTTATCTTGCTGAATCCACCTTGTGATGTTAGAGAGCGTTTTCTAAATGTCGAGGATTTGGGCGAGGAAAACAGCGAGGGAAATGAGGTGGACGGGGGGTGGAAACCGTCCATCCTCCTCGGGAGAGGTGAGCGTTGACTTTCCACGCGCACATCCCGAGGAGGATGGACGGTTTCCACCCCGTCCACCTCATTTCCCTCGCTATTTTCCTCGCCCAAATCCTCGACATTTAGAATTTTCCGATGTAGAGATATCGTTATCATGTGGCCCTCTACAAGCCAAGCCAGTTGACAAAATGTTTTAAATCCATAACATACATAATTACTAGCTGGTCCTGCAGCGACACTACCAACACGAACCATATCCAATAACATTACAACCAATCATCCCAACACCCATTTATCTCCTCCGATCCATCTCTCTTTTTGTATCTTATCTTCTTGAATTTAACGTCTGCACCTACAATTCCCGGATATCATCTTCATCTTTGTCATCAAGGACACGTTTTAATCAAGTCCAAGCTACTTTCTCTAAATTTTTCATTAGTGTTCAACTTACCTAATTATAATAAGTAGTTGAAATTTCTAACGTAGGTTTAACGTTGTTTAGTTGAAAGTAGAAACACAAGCAAGCAAGGAATTGAAGAGTGGGTGATGGAAAGAGCTGAGTCTGGTGGTAACAGTTCAAAGCAAATTTCATCAGTTAAAGAAGCTGTTAGTCTTTATGGGGCAAGGATTGCTAGACCAAAACCAGCCGATCCAAGAAACAACAACATTCAATTACCATTCTTAGAGGTATGTATTGTTGGTTATGTATTTCTATGTATTTGTATGATTCAGTAACTCCTAACCAACGAGATGAAATTGACATGTATACATAGCTCCGGGTTTGGCTTGGTTTAGCTATTCATCAATTCTCTAGCTTATTCTATTTTTGACATTATATAGAATTCATTCTAAGGTTTTACTGAAAATAGGTTTAAACGGAGAATTTTTTTAGAACCAGAGTAGTAATCGAAAATTTTGATTTAGGATAACGAATTTAATCATTACTGATATGCACTAATTGTGTAATAAAACTATAAATACACTTGCATTTTTCCTTTTCTTGTGAATGTCTATTTAGATGCATCACAACATGTTTGTCCTATATGTAAATCCATGAATTGCAACCATTAAGATTCAATTTTCTTTTCAGAAAGCACCTTCTAAAGCAAGAGAATTACATCTTGCCAAAAAGGATCTTCATCGATATAATGAGAGCAGAATCGATGCCGAATACTTGAGGTCTCAAGCGGAAAGCGAGCTGTTTAGTGCCACGCAGACGGTGAAGGCTCTCACACTTCAAATTGAAGAGTCAAAATTGAAAGCAACAGCGAAGAAGTCGGAGCTTGAGACACTGTCCAGACGAGAGAGACATGGTGGTCGGTCGAAAATGGACAATCCTCGCTATGAAGAAGTAATGCAGGAGCTTAAAAGTGTTAAGGAGGAACTATGTAAGCTGAAGCTTGACATGGCTTCTCTTTCGGAAATAAAAGAACGAGCGGATAAGGAAACTGAAGCGTCGAATTCAAGAATCATGTCTTATTCAAACTCCATTGAAGCACTAAAGAAGGATATTGAGGAAGCCAATGAGGAGCAAGTACTTGTTGAGCTAGCTAGGATTGAGGCGTTAAAGGAATGCAAAGCGATTGAAGCCCAAAGAGCAGAAAACGCAACTCATTACTTAACTACCATAAAGGAAACCAGAAAGAAAATCAAGGATGTCAGT